>JASDQU011444095.1:9945-23033 GCA_032191745.1 Picea mariana
ATTATTGCTGTTAGGCTGGAAGAGCCAAGTTGTTCTCTCACACAAGTTTTAGAAGAGGTCGCCTTAAGTGGTTGACGGTAGGAGGGATCTGGATCTAATTCGGATCAGATTTCCACTCATTGTAATCTACCTCATTAGTTAGGCGTTTTGAATGGTGATTATACACCATTAGCGTAGCTTGGAGGGAAAGCTCGTCGAGCCCCTCTTGTATAAATCTTTGTATTGTATGCCCAGTAGAGTCTACTGAAGATTAAGGAGGAATCATTATGGCCAAGAGGAGAGTTGAGAGCCAAGACTTAGTTGCAATCCAGACTCATATATTGTAATTGACATTCTGTCATTAATAGAAAGGAACAAATTCCACTGTTTGCCATTTTTCTGTGTAATGAATGTTTATTTCTGAATTCCATTCATGTGTGTTTATGATGTAGATGTATGTTAGAGTTCATATGTAGGGATAGAGATAGAACCCTCTATATTTGAGTTTGCTGAATTAGTTCTAGTTCTTTAGGCTAAGTGAAAGGAGTGCACGACAAAGAGTTGAAACTCTATGACCTGACGCAAGGAGTGCATGCCTGAACTCTTTCGAGTCAGGGGAGAACGTTCCAGGAGGGCACACCAAAATAATTCACAGACTCAGGGAAGAATTTCAAGGTTGTTGAATACCTTGGAAGAAATCCTACGTAGGAGGAGGCCTAGCACAGAGTAACTGAGTACTCTGTAAGACTCTGCCAGGAGGTCATTAAGTAGGTACAAGCGCGCACAGGACCAACACATTCTAGAGTGTTGGAGACATTGAGGGAAACCCAGAGTTACTAAAAAATCTGAGGAAAGAAGAGCTCTGCAAGTGTGCATTGAGCGGGGCAAAAGAGTTTCCTTGGTAAACTTGAAAGAATTCGGGAAGGCTGGAGTAAGACCTGTACAAGGAGTGCTTCAGGACAACACTTGGCTAAGTGTTGTGAGAAGTTGTCTAAAGGCTTAATCGAGTGCAAGGAGTGTTCCAAGGACAAAGTGATTTCACCTCACAAGCTCAGGAGGAAGAGTATCGATTTGCCAAGACGACACTAGAAAGTCCTTAGAAGGACACAGGAGAGTGAGAACCTTCAAGGTTTGAGCCGAGCAAAAGCTCAGAAGAACTAGCACTATCGTGCATAGAATTCCTATAAGGAGTGAAAGAGGCCAAGAAAAGTCCAAGTCTCGGGCATAAAAGTGCTAAGTGTGCACAAGGATTAAGGACTTGCCAAAGTCCCGAAGGCAAGTAGAATCATCCATCATCAGGGAGAGAGGTGGTGAAAGATCAGGAGATTCGGGAGATAGAGTTCCAGAAGATTTGCCGAGAGTAAATGACAATCTTTGCGAAGTCACGAAGAGCAGAATGAATCCAAATTGTTGGATCTCAAAGGGACACATGGAGGATATCCATGAATTTCAGAGAAGTGGTGGTCTAGAATAAATCAGAGGAGAACAAGAGGAAGACTCCCAAAGGCCGAAGTATGAATAGATCAAAACTGTTTATCTAAGTAAGTGATGGGGACCGTTGATCCTTGTGTTAGTTGTATTCGTCGATTCAGAGTTCGGGGACATATGAGTTGGATGTTGTGAATAAGCCGAAGTCCTGAAGCCGAAGCACCTTTTATGGTTTAATCCCTGGGACACATCCCGGGGTCATATGATTAAAGGGGCCTAGCATAGAGAACTAGTGCCGCCATCAAATTTCTTCAAAGGGCCAAGAAGAGAGTCGTGGGGTGGATAGGACCCGCACTTTGGAGAAAGAGGGACCTGTGAGAATTGCATTGGGTTTCAGCAGGGGATCGAAGAGTCGATCCAACTCAGGTGACTAAAATGATCCTAGACCGAGAGGTCACGCAACCCCAGGGGGGGTGTGAACCATCCTATCTCATACCTCGATATGTATAAAGTGATGTGTTTAAATATTTGGATATGGTTAGCCTTTTAAAAACAATTATTTCATTAAAACCCTAAATTCTTATATTCTCTATTTTCACACACCTAGCTATCATAACAATTTATAGAAAGCATTCTTTTAGAAATAGTTATGGATAGTCAACAACACAAAAAGACTCACAAGGGAGGGGATATTGTGAGGACAAAACCTTATGATATGCAGTCCCTTAACTCTAAACCATTGTTCAGGGAAGCCTTTCAGAGGGTAGGCTGCATAAATTTCTGTCAAAAGATGCAAAGGGGGCATCCATAGGTGGCTAAAAAATTTGCACTCAACTTTAATGGGACTAAAACCAAAGTGGGGATGTTAGAGTTTGATGTATCATAGTATTCTATCTCTGTTGCAACAGAGATACCCAACAGTGGAGAGAAATGGTTCAAATCTATGTCATTAAATTATTCATTCTCAAAGGAATTCCTTAACCCAGAGTATCAGGAGGACAACTTGTCCAAAAGGGTATCTAGAAACCACATGCTTGAATATATTGAGAATATGCTGAGGGTTATCCAGAGATACTTCACATGTGAGGGGAGGTTCAACATGGTGTACCATTACCACATCAGGCTACTGTTACACTTTACACGAAAGGAATCCATGAACCTTCCATTTTATCTTTTTAGAAGCATTGGTAAGATGTATGATAGAGTTTAAACCAAGTCAAATCAAGTAGACACCGGTGTCTTTCACTCTGGCCTTATTAATATGTTATTGATGGAAGAGTTGTGGAAGACAAACAATGATTGGGAAACCTTTTTGACTTCATCACAATTTCAGTTAGAGGTTTCCCCCACTCCACATTCCAAGAGACAAAGTCCTACTTATGTTGAGAGGACTGTACATTCAGATGCTAGCAAGAAGAAAAGGGTGACAATAAGTGATAAAGCTATCAAAACTACAAATGAAGTAGAAGCATGAGGTCCTTCACAACCTCCAGATAGAGAAACTTCACCCATGGCAGATCTTATCCCTGTGGAGGTTCTCTCAAGAAAACCAAGAGGCTTGAAAGGAAAAAAGTTGGTGTTTCCCCCACCCATTGCTGTAGATAAGGTTAAACCTAGGAGGCCTTTTACTAGAGCAACAACTAAGCAAAATGTCCCTGTGAAGGATGATGTAGAAGAGACCTCAAACTAGAAAAAAGGAAAATATCAATATTCTAAGAATCCTATTGAAGTTGTTGACATCACTACTCCTCAACATGAAAGCAACCCCACCTTTAAGAGGCTCAAAAGGTAGCTGAAGGAAGCAAGAGATGAAGCTGATAAGTTGAAAAAGGAAGAATTGGGTTCTAAGAGGAAGCTTAAGGATATGATGGACATGTATCATGAGACCATTGATAAGGAAATATTTTTGGCCAAAATATTCCTGCCCCTTCACAAGAAGATCAAAAATCTCTATAGGCAGAACAAATCTCATCAAGCTCAAATCAAGAAATTGAAGGAAGAGCTAGAACGTTTTAAAGAAGAATTGGCCAAGAGAAACCTAGACATGCTGGCCAATGTTGCTACCAAGAGAAGCTCTAGAACTAAAATATAAAGACATTGAGCCTCCAGTTTTGGTCAAAGTTTTTGTTTCATGCATTTTACAACATTTTGGTGATGATTATGAGTTTTAAACCATAATTAACAAATTTTGGTGTTTTCCTCCAGTCATATATCAAGGTAATGAATTTTTGCAGCATATTAGGACACCTGGTATGAGTTTTGAGATGTTAAATCATTAGCAAAGGTGAAACGGGCCACTCCCATGAAAGTTAGCAACACCTAGAACTATTGGCGATGTGAACTGGCTGTTTCAGGGTAGTTTGCAGCGCTGCACTGTGAACTCAAGTTTTTGGAGATTTTGGAGGGAAAACAACTACCATATGTCAGGATGGATGCGTACCAACACTCTGAATTTTAGTTACGATATGGGAGGCCACCTTCCTAAATAAGATGCACTCTTATGGACACATCATCAACCATTAAAAAGTGTTGCAAATGTTGCCAACATCATCCTTGAATGTAGCAGTTTATTTCTTTTCTGTTGTACACATGTTGCCATGCTTTCTGTAGGCACATGGATCCTATGAGGAAGTTGTAAGGAAAATTTTAAAGATTTCAATGGTAGTTTAGGCTATTTAAAGATTATTGTAAGACTGAGGAGAGGTTCGAATGGTGTGAGAGAGAACTCCTATTTTTGATATTCACTTTGTAACAAAGAATTTCTCCTAATGTATGGACCATATCTAAGACACATTGGAGAATGGAAATCAGTCTTGCTTAATTAACACCTTTTGTTGTCTTACTTTGATAACAGTCTGTTGAATGATTCATCTGGCTGATTATATCTTTATTGAAATAAAGGATATATTGTGATATTGTTTTCAAGTGTATCAGAGTATTTTCTCTTTGATTTTAAGAGGTTATTATTTCAGAGAGTTTTCTTCATATGTGTGTAAGTGTTACTTGATGTAGATGATATGCATATTACACATTTCTTGTCAAGTATTCCATCTATTCACTTTATTTCTTAAATCTTGATATGAAGTTATTCAAGGCCTTGTTTGCTGGTGTATATTTTATGGAGTTATCTATGATTAACATCCTGTTAGCATTGGAAGTCACTCCTAGATTGCAGCAGGAGCAGAGCCCGACACGCATCAGTTTAATGTCACGATTTGTTTATAAAGGGATGATCAAATGGAAATAGACTCAGAACAATATCGTTTCAACTCTGAAACTAGGCCAGGCATGCATGGGTAAGTGAGGTCTTAGCTAAACTTCAAACAGTGAGTTGTAATAAAGGGTGAGCAGGGGGAAGACTTGTATGAGAAGAGTGCAAGGGTCTATCATAAACATCAGGTTTCTAACAAACCGGGGAAGAAAGCATCCAAACGCAAGATCCTCTTACATTCAAACACAGAAAACCAGAGAATACAACGATGCAATGATAAATCCTTTATCATAACATAACTGCAACAATTCATGTGAATCAGTCGTCCATGAACTCCCTAGTATGAGATGAAAACTTGGATGGAATAAGAAAACTGTTTGTCATAAAACAAGAAGTCTCAGATACAGATGCACAACCAGAGAACTAGAATGGTCCTTGAAACTTTACAGTCGGGATCTTTTCTCTACCATCGATAGATACAAAAATGGTGAAAACGCCTACATATACTCAAAACAACAACAACAACAAAATCGAGACGTTGCATTAAAACTTTGCATCTACATGGCTTCTGACAATTTGCACTTGCAGTCTTTGAAAGATCGTGCACCTATGGCAGACGCAATTGAAATTCTGATAGTTCCATCGGCGAATCGACGTGCCTTTAATTCATCGTCGGACTTTCCCATCATGGTGGAGGTGATGTATAACCACCACCAACTACCTCAACAACTGCTTCATTGGGATTGTAAATAGCCTGGCTGACTTGGCACCTTTAAGACGTGGAAGACCCCTTGCGCTGCCACCTGGATTAACTAAATGAACTGATGAATATGCGTGGAGGCCATCACGAAGGATGGGGCGCAAGATGGGAGTGGTGGCGCCAAAACCATGAGGGTGAGATAAGAAGTGGCGAGGCGCGAGAGAGGTGACAGGGGAAGACACGCGGCGGAAGACAATAAGTGGAGGGGGGAGGAGATGAGATATGATGGACTCGCTTCAATGAGAGGCTGACGTGGAAAGGAGCGGGACACATGGCAGGTGGTGAGTGAATGATGAGATGGGGGAGGGACCATATGGACTACAAGAGGGGAGATGGACAGATGTCAGAGGATGAGGAAGATCTAAAGGGAGAGAGCCTCATCTTATGGTCAGGAGGAGAACATATGGCAGGGGGGAGGATGGTCCACAAGCTGATTAACAATAGAGCGGCTGAGAAGGATGAGATCCCTGAGCATCGTTGATCTGGGCGCTTTGATCTCGACCATTGGGAAGATGCGCGACTGATTCCGAACCCCCCCCCTCTGCTTAAAGATAGAAAGGTAGGGGGGGTCCGGATTCGCCTTTGGAGATGTTGATCCAGGCGCTCCGATCATGACCGTTGAAGAGGTGCACCCTCAATTCTGGACCCCCCCCTCCGCTTAAAGGTAGAAAGGCGGGGGGGCTCCGAAATCCTATGTGCGCCGTTGATCCGGGCGTGTGAATCTCTGTCGTCTGAATTTACTTGCTGCTTAATCACAAGCGCACTTTGCATCCGAACTTAGGGCAAGTGGGTTTTTAACCCCTTTCTTCGTTGTTTACCCCCCTTTACAAGAAATGTCACTAACATTAGGCTCCATGGGGGATAGAGTCGTCCATGTGATTCTCTAAGGACTCTTTTTGCAGATTCAGTGCCTTGTTGTTGGGCTATGGAGTCGTTTATTAAGCTGAAAACAAAAACAATATTTACAAAAAACAACAGAGCCGACTGCGGCTCACAAAAAACATTTTTTCAAGAAATGCCCATTTACTGGACCACCAAAAACTTCTTTGCCTTCCAGATCCTGCAACTTGTAAGTGTTGTTTGAAAATACTTTAGAGATCTTGAAAGGCCCAAACTAGAGGGCATAAAACTTATTGTGCTTGCCCTTTTCCTGCCTGGGTGCATCCCATTTGAGCACCAGATCACCCAGCTCGAAATCTCTCTTTCTACTCTTCCTGTCAAAAGCCTGCTTGATCTTCTGCTATTGATGGTAGGCCCTGTTCATGACCTGTTCCTTGATCTACTATACTTCCACCATCTAATGAATCCTTCTGACCATATGGTCAGGCTCTCCTTCAAGGTCTTGGAGGAATTTCGCCACAGATAAGGTGAGCTGAGTAGGGAAAATGACCTTTGTTCCGTAAACAAGTTGGAAAGGTGAGATGTCGAGGGACCTTTTCATTGTCACCCGATCAGCCCATAGAGAAAACTTGATCTTGGAATCGTAGGCCCTTTTATTGTCCTCCAATAGCTTCTTGATGAGCTTGATCAGACTTTTGTTGGAAGATTTCGCTAGCCCATTTCCCTGAGGATAATAGGGAGTAGAGTGAATCAGTGAAATCTCAAACTGTTCACAGAACTTGACCAGGGGATCAGACCTGAAGGGGGCGGAATTGTTAGTGACAATTCTGCTGGGGCAACCAAATCTGGCTAAGATGTCCTCGAGGAAGCTGATAATTACTTTGTGGGAAGTACTCCTGGTGGGGACAGCTTCTATCCATTTGGTGAAATAATCTGTTGTAGTTAGGATCCATCTGTGCTGGCCACTTGAGGGAGGATGAATTTCTCCAATGAAGTCCAATCCCCATTGCTGAAAGGGTGCTGAAACTACTACAGGCGTTAATGGCAGAGATTTGAGTTGTTGCTTTCCTGAGAACTTCTGGCATTTGATGCAAGCTCTGATTTCTCTGCAGACATCAGGGAATAAAGTGGGCCAGTAATACCCAGCCCGAAGGATCTTGTGAGTTGTGGTCTTTCAGAAATGATGACCTCCACAAAGACCGCTATGGAAATCAAACATAACCTTCTGGGCTTCTTGCGGGTCCAGGCACCTTAAAAATACCCCTAGAGGGTCCTTCCAGTACAAGTCTTGGTCAATGAGGCAATATCTGATCACTTTGAGCTTTAAATATCTTGCCTTGCTTTTTCCCATTCCATCAAGAGGCTTCAATTCTTGCAGAAAGTACAAGATATCCTTGTACCAGGAACATGTTGCTAGGGATAAGGCACCCTGAAAATTCTTGTTGGATGACTCAGCTTGCTCATGGATGAAGCTAATCCCTAAGGCTTCCAAATTAGATTTAGCCAACAACTTGGCCAAACCCTGCCCCTTTATCAACATGGTGGGCTTAATATCCAGATCAAATTCTAGGATCTTGGCAATCCACTTACCTCTTCTTCTGTCTATATCAGGCTGTATAAGTATGTCCTTCACAGAGGCAGAAGGAACGTATGTAGTGATCCTTGAGTGCAAGACATAGACTCTAAAAGATTTGAGAGATTTCACAAATGCATAGGCCTATTTTTCCATGATCTCATATCGGATTTTTGCATATCTCAACGCCTTGCTGAAGAAGGAAATGGGCTGCTCTCACCCTTCCTCATTTTTCTGCAACAAGACCGCTGCTATTGTATCATAGGAAGCAAAAGAAAAGATAAGGAAATCTTTGGAATAGTCAGGATTGATCAGCACAGGCACCTCAGTCAACGCCCTTTTTGTTTGGACAAAAGATTCCCTGGGTTCAGCGGTCCATTTCACTTCATTTCCCTTCTTGAGCATGGACGTGATGTGTCTCACCAGCTCAGCAAAATTTGAGACGAATCTCCTCAAAAAATTAATCTTCCCCAAAAAGGACTGAACTTCCTTTTTAGATCTGGGAGGGTCCTTCCAGTACAAGGCTTGGTCAATGAGGCAATATCTGATCGCTTTGAGATTTAAAGCTCTTGCCTTGCTTTTTCCCATTCCATCAGGAAGCTTCAATTCTTGCAAAAAGTACAAGATATTCTTGTACCAGGAACATGTTGCTAGGGATAAGGCACCCTGAAAATTCTTGTTGGATGACTCAGCTTGCTCATGGATGAAGCTAATCCCTAAGGCTTCACAATTATATTCAGCCAACAACTTGGCCAAACCCTTCCCCTTTATCAACTTGGTTGGCTTAATCTCCAGATAAAATTCTAGGATCTTGGCAATCCACTTACCTCTTCTTCCGTCTATATCAAGTTGTATAAGTATGTCCTTCACAGAGGCCGAAGGATCGTATGTAGTGATCCTTGAGTGCAAGACATAGACTCTGAAATCTTTGAGAGCTTTCACCAATGCATAGGCCTGTTTCTCCATGATCTCGTATCAAACTTCTACATCTCTCAACGCCTTGATGAAGAAGGCAATGGGATTCTCTCGCCCTTCCTCATTTTTCTACAACAAGACCGCTGCTATTGTATCATAGGAAGAAAAAGAAAAGATCAGGAAATCTTTGGAATAGTCAGGACTGATCAACACAGGCGCCTCAGTCAACGCCCTTTTTATTTCGACAAAAGATTCCCCGGGTTCAGCGGTCCATTTCACTTCATTTTCCTTCTTGAGCATGGCTGTGATGTGTCTCACCAGCTCAGCAAAATTTGAGACGAATCTCATCAGAAAATTAATCTTCCCCAAAAAGGCCTGAACTTCCTTTTTAGATCTGGGAGGTGACAAGGTCTGAATTTCCTCTACCCTCCTAGGATCAATTCTCACTCCCTCTACTGATACTATATGGCCTAATAGCTTCCCCTCCTTCATAGAAAATAAAGATTTCTTGGGGTTTAAAGATAGGCCAAACCTCCGACACTTCAGGAAAACCTTCCTCAAGTGGCAGCAGTGCTTCTTGTCTAACCTGGAGAAGACTGTGATGTCATCTAAATAGATCACTACAAACTGATCTTTCTCCCCAATGAAGGCTATGTCCATAGCTCGCTGAAATATTGCCCCTGCATTCATCAATCCAAAAGGCATTTTGGCATACATGAATGTGCCCCAAGGAGTTGTGAAGGCTATTTTTTCTCTGTCCTTAGGCATGACTGATATTTGATTATAACCGGAAAAATCGTCAATCATGGATATCCTAGATGCACCAGTTACCTTCTGCAATATGTGTTCCATGTTGGGCAGATGATAATTGTCTTTCCTTGAGCTTCTGTTTAGGTTCCTGAAATCAACACAGAGTCTGATTTCTCCACTTTTCTTCCTTACTGGAACCAAATTAGCTATCCACTCGGAATACCTCAAGGGGACAATGATTTGAGCATCTAAAAATTTCTTCACTTCTTTCTCCATGACAGGTAGCAACATGGGATTTATCTGTCTCAACTTCTGCCTAAATGGCTTAGCTTCTTCTTTCAGTGGGATCTTGTGCTCAATGACAGATGTGTCATAAGTTTTGAGGTCTTCGTAGGTCCATGCAAACACATCAGTGAACTCTCTCAGCAACTCAGTATATTCATCCCTCTGTTCCTTGGTCAAACACCTTGACAACTTGACAAACTTAGGCTCATCCTGCGTGCCAATGTTGCATTCGGCTATGTCAGCATCTTCACTTGAAACACCACCCTTTATTGCCACATCATTTTTGTCAAACAATCTTTCTAAAGGGACCAGTCCCCTCGGAATGTGATTGCTAGGCAGTTGAATAATCTGGTGATTAACAATTTTATTCAAGAATACCTCAGAGGGGGGGTCGCCTTCTAGATCAAGGTCCTGATCAATGTGCAATGCAGAAACCTCATCGACGGACTGAAGAATTTTTTTGATTTCAAGATCGTCCTCGAATACCTTCCAATGCTTTATGTTGTCCGAGACAGATGGCCTATATCTTACCTTGACCTCACCATTAATCTTTGGTGGCAGGGGGGTCCTGAACAAACTGGCTAAGACTGCTAGGGAGTCGGCTGCGGTATTCTCTTCCCTTGGGACAAAGACAATGTTGAAAGTAGAGAAGAAATTATCAATCAAGTCCCATACCTCATTTCTGTAGCTTCTAAGCTGAGGATGCTTGGCCTGATAAATATTTTTTACCTGTCGAATGATCAATTCTGTGTCTCCAAACACAACAATCTACTTTATCCCTATTTATTTTACAGCCCTCATGCCCATAACGAGAGCTTCATATTCTGCCACATTGTTGGTGATTTCAAATTCCAGCTTGTATGGCAGAGATATGGTCTCTTGACAGGGTGATATGAAAACCACTCCAGCACCTGCACCTATACCGGAGGACGCTCCATCAAAGAACATATTCCAAATAGGGGTGGTTGGAGGAGGTATTTCTTGATTAAGAATGGGCTTCTTTCTGATCTGTAAAGGGGCCTCAGGAGATTCGGTGATCTGTAACGAACTAGACCCTAAATCGGTGTCAAGTGCAAAGATGGGGTGATTAGTGGGGTTTGCTTCATCGCTGACAATATAGGCTAGCTGAGCTTCTCTGTACAACCTCCTGTGTTCCTCTCCAAAAAATGGAATGGTGGCATATGTGAGATCCATCTGTAACGTTCCTCCAAGTCTTTTAATCCAAGACCTTGACAACAACATGCCAAAATTGGGGGGAACATCAGCTACCACAATGTCCATGACCACACTCTTCATGGGCAGCTGAAACAAAGAAACCACCAGGTTCTTGATGACTCCCAGACATTGCACCCTCCTCGAATCAAAAGAGTACAAATCATGATAAGCCTTGGTCACTTCTAGTCCTAGTTCTTCCATGACTATCTTGGGCATAAGGTTATGGGAAGCTCCTGAATCCATGAGGCAATTATGTAACACTTTATCATGTATGTTCAGGGAGGTGTAGAAGGGAGGGGATGAATCATCTCTGTCTTCTACCATGGGACCTAGGATGATAGCTAGCTTCTCATCTTGAAGGTTCAATGAGTCAGAGGGAGGTTGAAGGGACTTAGATTGTAGCAGCCTAGAGAGGGACCTTTTAAAGTCTTCATTTTTAACTAGCTCAGAGATGGGGACGAGAATCCTGATCTTTTGAATTTCATGCTCAAAATTAAAATAGGAAATAGGCTTAGGAGCTTCCCTTACCTCAGCGATAGGTTCTTTGGCTGCTGGCAAAGCACTCTGAGTTCTCTTTTCTATAGTTGTGGTTGCTGCACCTTTAGTAGGCCTATCTGCTATGAGGGGCTGGTCTTGGCTATCAAAGTCTCCTTCTTTCTTTCTTGACCTGAGATTGTATCTATTAGAGGTATGACCAGCCCTTTCTCCCTTTCCTAACTCATGGATCTGAATGTTCATCAGGGATTTCTCGTATGTAGACTAATTCAAATGGGGAAAAGGAGTAGCTTCCTCAACACAGTGAATTTCAGGGTCGAATTCGTCTATCTCCTCTCCTTCCTCATGAGTAACCAGGTTATTTTGGAGAGGGGTTTGAATCCTTTGATCCTCTCCGTCTTTTTCCCTTTGTTCCCTTGGGAAGTCCTGTGGTCCATGGTTATTAGGTCTCCTAAAACCTCTATTATCAATGTTCTGGGGATTTCTATACATGGGCTTCCCTTCTAACTCCCACCTTTCCATCCTGGCAGAAAGTGATTTTATTACTCTGGCTGTCTCATCTATCTGATGGGGCACAGGAGAGGAACTGGATGAGGAGGCTTCAGGCCTTTTCTTGGATATGTTTCTATCAGCAGCGTTCCTGAGTCGGTCAACAACCAATATGTTAGATTCTACTTCCACGGCTACATCCTGCATGTGGGCCAGGGTAGTGGCTCTTCTCTCTCTCAGCAGTAGGCAGAAATTAGGATCAAAAGCGCTAGCATAAGTGATCTTAGCCAAGTTTTCTGAGGGATTTATCTCAACGGGAATTTTATTATACATTTTATTGAATCTCTTGGAGAAGTCAGAGACAGACTCTCCTTATTTTCTCTTCAAAGATCCAAACTCTGTCATATAATAAATGAAATCTTTTTTATCTCCCCACTATCTCAAAAAGGCATTATCTAAATCTTCGATCCCATCAATAGATCTAGGAGGCAGGGCCTTGAACCATTTCCTAGCCTCGCCTTGGAGGCTATGGACAAAGATCCTCATCCATACATCTGCATGATTGATGACATTATCATCTGTGAAACTGTAAAATGCTTCTAGGTGTTCATCTGCAGTTACGTCCCCCTCACCAATGAACTTGGGTAGTTGCTTGAGGTAACCATCTGCCGAGAGGGCGTTGAGGGGCTGAGGTAACACAAGGGGAGCATACCTAGTGGCTATAATAGCCTCCATTCTAGTCATAGGGGGATTAGCACCAGCCATAGGAATATTAGGTGGAGGAGAACTTGGAGGAGAAGGAGTTCGCGAAGGGGCTACGGGAAATGAGTCTCGAAGTGGAGTGGGAAACAAGAGAGGGTTTAAGGAGAAGACTAACGAGCTCAAGTCGGCAGGCACTCCTCTAATTTGTGGAGTAGTGGGGAAATATTTTGTATTCACGGGTCTACGCCGAGGAAAAACTTCAGAGGAGAGGGGAGTGACAAGGATTTCTCCCTCCAATCCCAGACCAGGAGGGGAAAACTCAGCAGGAACACTCCCAAAATTCAGGAAACGGGAAACCTCTGAAGAAGGCTGGCTACGAAGCTGAGAATAAGAAAACGGATTTTTTACAGAACGAAGTGGGGAAAAAACCTGGTTCAACAACGAAG
>JASDQU011444096.1:10702-23226 GCA_032191745.1 Picea mariana
TGATGATCTCTTGGATGAATTAAGTGGTGCTCGGTTCTTTACTAAACTTGATCTTCGTTCTGGCTACCACTAGATACATATGAAAGAGGTAGACATTCCTAAGACTGGATTTCAAACTCATGAGGGCCACTATGAGTTCTTGGTCATGCCCTTTGGATTATTTAATGCTCCCTCCACTTTCCAAATCCTCATGAATCATTTCTTCCATCCTTTTCTCCGTCATTTTATCTTAGTTTTATTTGATGATATTCTCATCTATAGTAAAACTTGGACAACCCATTTTTCTCATGTGGATCGAGTTCTTCATCTACTCTCTCAACACCAAATTTTCCTCAAACAATATAAATGTGCTTTTGGATCCTCGGAAGTCGAGTACTTGGGTCATATTGTTGGCAAGGCAGGTGTCAAGGTGGATCCTAAGAAGATTGAAGCTATGTAGGATTGGCCTCACCCTAAGACTCTCAAAATCTTGCGTGGTTTTCTGGGTTTAATAGGCTATTTTTGCAAGTTTGTTATGAATTATAGAAATATTATGTCACCTCTCATTAATCTCCTTAAAAACAATTCTTTCACTTGGACTCCAACAATTGATCATTCCTTTCAATATTTAAAGGATACTATGTGAACCACTACTTTCTTGGCCCCTCTTGACTTCACAAAGACATTTTTCCTGGAATGTGATGCTTCTATGAGAGGAATTGGAGCAATCCTTATGCAATATGGCTAGCCTTTGGCCTTTACCAACAAACAACTATCAGAGAGACATTTGGGCCAATCAATCTATGAAAAGGAAATGTTGGCTATTCTACATGAAGTGGATCACTGACGCCCTTATCTATTGTGGAAACGCTTCCAAATTAAGATAGATCATCAGATCCTCAAGTATTTTTTGCAGTGACATATTTCATCCTTGGAGCAGCAAAAATGGGTGACTAAGATCTTTGGATATGATTATGAGATAATTTACAAGAAAGGAAAAGACAATGTGGTTGTTGATGCTCTTTCAAGAAAATATGAAGATAAAGGGTCCCTTTTTTCCCTCTCCTTCATTGTACTAGATTGGCTCCAAGATGTTCGCCAAGAATGGCTACAAGATCCCAAAATTTCTAGTTTGATCCAACAATTGCAAGACAATTCTCCAGTTTCTGCAGGGTACTCTTGTCAGAATTATGAGCTTCACTACAAAGGTCTCATGTACTTAATTAAACAATAAAAACTTGTTGGCACAGGGGTAGACCCCGGGTTCAACTCCAACAATGCACCAACAAACCCTAACTATTGGCCCTTACAACAACACCTACGAAGCATATGAAGTCTCACCTGAAGTAGCAATAGGGGGGTTGCATGACACGAGTTTCTACAACCGGGGAAAGCGTCAAGATGGTTCCAAAACAACAACACAAAATAGTCTGAGGTGTTATCACTGAGAGTCACCCTTAGATTTCTAGAGGATAAGCCCAGTACCCATCAAAGGTTTTGGTGGATGTTTTTTTTATGAGTGGAGGTCAAATGGGAAAAACTCAGTACAAGAATGATTTTAATACAAAAACTGGACAATAAATGCACAGGGAATTGAGGGCCTCATTAACTTCAATCAGTAATTTGAGTTTAAGTGTGAGAAGAAGGAATACTTAGTGAGAGAGGTGAACAAGACTATTATGGGCATCTAGCTTTCAAAAATCTTGGTGAAGAAAAACTCAGGCTCAATAGCACTGTTGAACTCAAGTTTCAGATAGTAAAATATTTCATGGCGACACAATAATAAAACCTACACTATTATGAAACTACAACAACTTGAATAGATCCTCCATGCCCGAGCATTTCATCATAAGGGGAAATAAGGCAACAAAGAAGCTGACTAAAACTGGTCACAACACTACTGTAATCAAACCTACCTTACAATAGGACCACAACCCTCGACTAGATCCTCCATGGTCGAGTGTTTCAGTATAGTTTTTACAAATATATGAGAGAAGTTAACTTCTATTAATGCGAAAGTCACAAATTTTATACATAACCAGAGAACAGTTATGACATCAACATATTACAAAATAGGGAGCTCTACTCAACCAATTGAAGACCTTAACAAAATCTTTTCCTGAGATATTTATACTCAGATTCATTTACAACTTATAGAAGTGAGATCTAATCCAACCATCCCATCTAAATATTTCCACATGTCTACATCCTCTGTAGGACTGTGCATGAATCTTCCTTAGGCTGACAGTTTTGACCCTCCTGACAGGGCTTCCATGCCTTTTATTTATGGAGTGAGCCGAGGTTTCAACTACCAACCTGTGTCTATTAACTAATATCTCCTCGAGATCGAGACCAGGCCAGGTAACTAGGGGGTGGCCACTTGCTGCAATTGAATACAATGTTGAACGAGCATACAAATTTGGGGCCATTGGTCTGATTGAGATCTGTGACCGGGACGGTTCTGCTATTTTAGTGTCACCACTGAAGTTTTATTCGTCCATTAATTTTGGGATACATCAGACCTCGCATGGAGATGGCACCAAAATTTGGCGTTTAAGATCCTTGGACGTAGAGCAGTGGATGAGTGTCATGTATCTTTGGCGTTTTTCCAACGTGACCTCGGGCTGTGACTCAGTGATTATCCCAAATGTCATTTTGGAATTTTGTTCTTTGGGAGTCTTCACATCATTGGACTCCAGATTTCCCAATACTCGGATCGAAGAATTTTTTTTACTCAGATCGACGATCATATCTGCTTCGCAGTCGACGACTATGATTGCTTCTTCAGGACTCCAAATTGTCCATCTCTATGCGATGGGCACTGGCTTCTCTTTCCAGGCCCACCTCTCACATGAACTCAGGATATGTCCCTGGGCTTAGCTCCTTGAGTGCTTCTGTCTTTGGAATTCGGACATTTTGAATATAGCCCATGCCAATTCTTCTAAATCCAGAACTGAAGGCTCCTCTGAATGATCTCTACGACTCTCATCTCTCACACAACCCACAACTATGATCTCTTCAGATTCCTATCTTCGGGAATTTTTAACACACTCCACCCCACAACTCCTGATTTCTGAATCGCAAATTGTCTCCACACACGGAGATCAACGGTCCTCCTCAACCAATTATCAACGGCTTAGATCATACCCTTATTCCACTTTGAAACTTCGAGTTTAGACCCTTTTGAAAATGGCTTCACCGCTCTCTCCCGAATCGCGAACCCCCAATTTTCCCCTATCAATCATGAGGGAAAATCCTATGAATGGTGTGCATAAAAGAGGGAGATGGAGCATAGGTGCAGACTTGGGTATTCGCAACAAACGCATATGACTCCTGATCACTTCATGTGATAACACAGGGATCCTTAACAAAATTATGCTTAACTTTGAGAAGTAAATTATATCTTCTTATCTTCGAAAGGAAAATAACAGTGCAATAATAGTGTAAAAGATATTAAATAACAAAGCATCAACCACATGGAACAACAATATTTTATGTGGTTCACCCTCTCCCTAGCGCTACGTCCACAGAACTGTGTTTATTGATTAAATATATGAAAATATACATTTCTATCTGTGCACTCAGCTACAGATCATTCTCTCTCTCCCTCTTTATCTCTTGTCCCTGTGCACCCAGCTGCAGAGTGGATCTTAACACCCAACTAAAGACCCAAAAATACAAGAATTCCCTAAAACATAACACTCTTACATCTTAACACAACTCTCATCTCTTTGACTTCTTCTCTCAACTCTTCTAGACCTCTATTTATACATTCCATGACTCTTAGAATACCATGGACCGAATCCCAAGTGTCAAAGCCCTAGGTGCCAAAACCCTAGGTGCAAAAACCCTAGGTCCACATAACCCTCATTTTAAGGACCTCACCGATATGTTCTTACTTCTTCTCCGTGAGGTGCTCCAAAGCACCCATTTGTGTCTTCACCCTCTTGTTGACTTTTCCACGATCTATCTTCTTTGTTTCTTTGTCTTCCTTGATCTTCTCTTTCAACGATGTGATTTCCTTTACTTCGTTCCTTCTTTTATTCTTCTTTAACCACTTCGACCCTTCCTCGATTTGTGTGCCTTCCATGTGCTTCATAATTTGTCTTTCTTCTTCCTTAATCTTTGCTTTCTTCCTTAATACATGACCAAGGGACAACAGGCCCCCAACACTCACATGTGACTTGTCCCGAGTCATTGGAGGGTTGAACTTTCTATATTACTTCGAATACAGACTGCATAGAGCAGCCTGTGCTTTCTTCTTTGTTCCTCCCTATCATGTGCAGGCAATATTTTATGTGTATGGTACTCAATTTCAACTGCATCTGGTACCTAGACCCTTCTTCCTTTTCTTTAACTGAGAGCTGCGAGGCATCTAGTTGTCACAATACAGCTTCAACTGACTCCCATTTACTAAACGATCCTTTCATTTCTCCATTAAGAGTCTTCAACTTCACATCTCCACCTTCTGTAACATAGACAACCTCGAATGGACCAAACCAATGTGTCCTGAACTTTCTTGGATGCTTCATGAACTTGTTGTCATATAAAAGTACCAAATCTCCTTGTTTAAATGATTTCTTCTTGATATGTTTGTCATGGTAAGCCCTTTCTCATTATTTTTGTACCTATTGATGAAATCCTGCAATGAACCTATCTTCCTCTAGTTCCATCAACTGCACGAGCCTCTCTTGAACAACGTCTGTGTCATCCATACCTGTAAATGATGCAATTCTTAAGATAGGAACCAAATATTCCATAGGTACCACTGCTTCCAAGCCATAAACTAACTTGAAGGGAGTCTGCCTTCTTAACTTTTTGCAAGTAGTTCGATAAGCCCATAACACTGCTAGAATTCTCAAATCCCAATCATCTATGTTAACACTACAAATCTTAGTCAGCATTGTCTCCAAAATCTTATTGAAAGCTTCGACTGTACCATTCTCCTGTGGGTGGTATTGTGTGCTCTTCTAATGGTGAACTTCAAACTTCTAAGTCAAGGTTTCAATAGTTTTTCTAATGAAGTGTGTTCCTTGATCACTCATAAGGATCTTCGAGCATCCAAATCCGGATATGATATCCTAAAAGATGAACCATGTAGTTGTAGTTGCACTACAGTCTTTAACTGCTCTTGTTTCTTCCCATCTGGTCAAATACTTTGTAGAAGTTATGATATATCATGCTCCTATGAGCCATAGATGATTTTAGGGGCTAAATTTCACAAATGGGCTAATTTTCCATTGATTTTCCCAAAAAACGATTTGCAAATTTACATTTTTTTTAAAAACGATTTGCCCAAATTCAATAGAATAAAATTATTTTACCTTAAAAATCGCCAAAATGTTATAGAAAGTATATAAAATCCTTAGAAATTTGAATATTTTTACAAAACTATCGCCAAACATTTTACATTTTTCATATTAAGGACTAGTAAGATTAGCCCATGTTTCTACATTTTAATATAAATTTACATCCTTAAAATCATCCATGATATGTGCTTTCCTAGTGGGTTGATAGGTCCCACAAAGTCAATATCCCATTTCTCAAATTCCTGTAAAGTTAGATGAGGTGCTAAAGGCAGTTCATCCCTTTTGGAAGGCTTCCCTACTCTTTGACATACATCGCAGGCTCTATAGTATTCCATAGCATCCTTATGTAAAGTGGGCCACCAGAGGCCAGCTCTGAGAACCTTCTACGTTGTTGTTTTCCCTGCATAATGTCCTCCTGCAATGCCTTCATGTGCATCTGCAAGAATCAATGGTCTTTCTGACTCCATAACACAACTTCTTAAAATCTCATCTAGTCCCATCTTATATAACTATCTAGCTATAATTTGAAAATATGTAGCACGAACTACCAATTGTCTCTTATGAATAATTGTACACTCGTGAGTTGCCATTCCTATGGACAGAAACTGGACTATCTCAATGAAGTGATCATCGTCTTTCCTGATGGCCAACAACTGTGCATCTGGTAGTGTATCATCCAAACTAGTAGGTTCCTCTCCATGTTCTAACCCGGATAAGTGGCCAGGTCTCTTATTCATTCTTCCTGGCTTGACCACAACTTCAAACTCGTACTCCTAGAATAATAATAGCCATCTACATATTCTTCCCCCCAACACTGTCTTGTTGACTAAGTAATTTAATGCAGAATGATCAATAAACATCTTAAAATGTCCTCCCAACAAGTAGTGTCTAAACTTCTGCAGTGCATATACCATAGCTAAGCCTCCTCTTTCAGTAGTAGTATAGTTTATTTTAGATGTAGAAATATTCCTGCTAGCAAAGTCTATAGGGTGGTCAATATCTCCTGCACCTGGTTGTGCTAAAACTGCTCCTAATGCAATGGATGAAGCATCAACATGAACATGGAATTCCTTATTCTAATATGGAGAAACCAAAATAGGCACAGTGCTCATTTTATGTTTTAATGTGTCGAAGCTCTATTGGAATTCCTTTGTCCATTGAAACTTACTATCCTTCTTTAATATATTCCCCATAGGTGTTGTTATCTGTTTGTAACCCTTAATAAAATTTGTGTAGTATCCAGTGTGTCCCAATGTAGTGCGCAGCTTTCTAACTGAAGTAGGAGGAGGTAGATCAACAGTGATAGAAAAATTGGAAGGATCTACCAACAACCCCTGCTTAAACACAATGTGTCCTAACAACACTCCAAAAGGTGAAAATAAAATACACTTATTCAATTTCAGCGAAATCTGATATTTCCTGCACTTATCCGACATTAATCTCAAACATTCAATATGATCTTTCAATAGGCTAAAAACGGTCCAGTCATCAAAGCATGCCTCCAAAAACTTATGTAAAAATTCCTTAAATTCTTTGACCACCACCCTGGAAAAGATGGTTGGTGCATTCTTCAAACCAAAAGGCATCACAGTGTACTAAAAACAACTCCATTTTGTTGAAAATGTAGTCTTATGTCTATCCTCCTTAGCAATTCTGATCTGGTGATAGCCTGACAATCCATCTGTGAATGAATAAACTTCATGTCCTCCTCCATTATATAGAACTTCATCAGTAAAAGGTGTAGGAAATGGATCATGTAAACATGCATCATTCAATTTCCTTAGTTCTACACAGATTTTGATTTCTCCTGTCTTCTTATCTTGGACCACCATAGGGCTAATCCATTCAGATTCTTTGACTGGTTCTATAATTCCTTCTTCCAACATTCTATCTAATTCAGTCTTAACTTTCTACTTGTACTTGTGATTCAGTCTGTAAGGCCTCGGCTTGATAGGCCTTGCATCTTCTTTCAAAGGAATCTTCATTTCTCCCATGGGCCCCTTAATTCCCTTCATTTCTGTGAACTTGGTTGGAAACAAGTCCTGATACTCATGAAATAGTTCTATAATATTACCAATAGTAGCATCATCCCAATAGCCTCCAACATTTTCCAACTTAGGTGCTTGATTTGTTCCAATATTAACCTTCTTAATTTTAATAGGTTGTCCAACGAAAGGTGATTCAATCCCTGGCCCTTACATATCTCTTTGTCCTTCAGTTTCTGAAATTTTCACATTCCTAAGGTCATCATCCTCATCAACATTAATATTATAACAATCCTGTAACCGTTGAAGAGGAGTAGCCCATTCATCTTCTTCTTGTTCAGGAGGGGGGTTAGTTTCCTCCTCAAAGACCTTATGTCTTACAATTTGTAAAGCCTGATCTACTGTGGGGTACTGACTTTCAAATAGGAACGTAGCTATAAAGTTTTGGGTCATACCATACCAATATGTAGTGACTAAGCGCAATTCTTCTTGAAGATACCAGTTGATAGTCATAGTATCTAAGGTGTTAATGAACTTATGTAACCATTGTTCTTTAGGAATGTTTCTCTAGGCTTCCTCACAACTTCGCACATGGTCCTTAGGAAAACTCTTACCTGTGTATCGAACTTTGCAACCTTCAACTTGGTTTGAAAAGTGCACTGTCAACAAGGTGCAACATTGTACCCACTCCGCAATGTTCTTCTTGTGTGTTCCCCACCATCTAGCTGGCGTTGCTTTCAAGGCTTCATCTAGTACCAACAACCTTTGTTGTATTGGTAAAATTCCTTCGAATTCAAATAGAAATGTCTCTAAATTATTCAAGCCATCAAATGTAGGAATATTACTTACTTATGTGCCAATCCAGTGAACCGCCTTGGTCAATATGGCACACCTCCGCGTAGAGACTTCATACATTATGTTCTACCAATTTTCCAATGCTTCTTCTGAATATGATGAACATGCACTTTCACTTCGCCAACTTANGTCATGGTCTTCTTCTCTTATAGGTTCTATGTATCTGTGACCTTCATCTGGATCAAGAGGTGCAATGACCCTAAGGACATCACCTTCAAATGTCATTCTTCTCTTTTTCAGGTCAATAACAGTCAAATTTTTGAAAGCCCAATCAATACCCAACAACATAGGATAGGTACAACTATCATGAACAATCTCGATTACTTCGAAGTCTACAAACGTCCTCACTTCATCGATGTCCACAAGGACATTATCTAGTCTTCCAAAGGGGCTCACTGCTTGTTGGTTAGCCATCCTGAGCCTAACATGAGAGTGAGCCTAACATGAGAGTAAAACAATTTAGGTTTTCCCATCAATTCCCAAGTCTGCTTCATCATAACACTTACTTCTAATCCTAGGTTGAGGACCACATAGTCTATGTCATAGTCTTTAATCTAATCATTAAGGTGTAGTTCCTTTCTTGTCCTCATTTTTCTAGATACTTGATTTACAGCTCTACTCAGCACAGGATCTACTCTTCCAATTTCATATTGTCTGTAGTTCCTGCACAACTCTTTCATCTTTAATCAAATCAATACAAGTATACAAGAATTCCATGAGCTTGCTTACCTCTTTTCCTTGTCTAGGTAGGTCATATTGATCAAATGCTGGAGGAATTTCACATTCCCTTACTTTTGGTTGTTCCCTAGATGAAGAATCCTGTTCACCTACAAATTATCTTCTTTCTTCTTCAATGGTGCCTTCTCTGGAGCTCTTATGATCCCTACTCCATCTGCAGTCTTTCCTGGAGTCACCCTATATTCTCCTGTAACAGTGCTTCCTCTAGTAATAATAGTGACTCTGGGTTCCTGATCACAAGGTTCAATTGATATTAGTTGGACTTGTTGGTTTCTACCTCGTCTTTCGTGAAGTTTAGCTAACAATATTAGACAGTCTTCAATGACATGGTTAAATGAATTACAATAGCTACAAGTAGTACAAGGGTTATGACAATCCGTTTCCAAATGACCTGGTTGGGCTTAGTTATAGCAAATAATATGACCTCAACCTCGACCCATGCCTCCTCCTCTTCCTCTTCCTTTGAACCCACCGCAAGGGTTGAAGTTTCCTCTTCTTAGGGAATTGAACTGTGCATCGTTCCCTTCTGGTTGTAATTATCCTTGAATTCTATATGCATCCCTTGATATGTCATGCAAGACGTCATAATCCCTACAATCCTTATCATGCCCCACAGATTTACAAAATGTACAATAAATATTGGTGGGTGTCTGGACATATTTCTACATATAATAACATTCACCAAGGCGATGTCTAGTTCTACATACCTCGCACCATGGTAAAGTAGCCTGCATCAAAGGGTTAGGGGCTCCAAAGGCCAAGTATTCACTAAATAAAGGATAGTTATATTTTTCATGGCCCTATGCTTTACATATGATACACTAGATGTCTTCTCTTTTCTCGTTCGCTTTGTCTTTCTTCATGTCTTCAACCTGTAAAGATAAACTAGTTAATTGATTCAAAATCTGACTCATACATGGACTAGATTCTCCTACAGGTGTTTCTTCTAGTTTCATGGCAATCTCTAATGCTTTAACCTGCGAAGAGACCTTTTGTTTCATTAAAGGAACTCTAATGTGTGCCAGGAGGGAAACGATGAACCATTCATCATGTTGTTCTTCTGGAATTTGAAAACTCAAACAGCCTATCAAGGTCTTAAACCTCTGATAAAATTCCCAAACAAGTTTAGTCACCTTCTGCTTGATTTCCTTCAACTCTGTAATTCACTGCGACTTCGACTTAGGCTTCTTGAACTCCACACTCAATGAATTCTTAATGTCATTCAGCACTCTAGGCTATCTAGAGGTTGTAACAAACTTCATATACCAGCTCTGTGCACGGTCTCTCAAGATAGTACTAAACTGATCTCTTTTAACAGCTTCGTCGGTGACTTTCTTAATGCTCCATGTTAGCACTCCGTAAATCTGTTCGGCTGATAAACAGATGACACAGGTAAATTTTTCAGCCAACTTTGAGACCCGAAACTAGCCTTTCGGATCTGGAGAGGGCTCTCTCAGAAATGGCACAGTCTCCGCATAATATATGACTTTGAAAACAATGGCTAGATTTAACACCTATGATATAATGGGTTCTGGTTATATTGGCGCAGGAAAGTAAGACTTGGGCTATGGGGTCGGTCTGAGGAAAATACGGGACAAATGACTCAGTGACTGGACTCGAGAGGATAAGTCTAGGTGAGAAACAACCTTCAGTGTAAAACTTTAATGTGTGGAGAGAGAAAATACATGAAGTAACTCGGAGCATCGCTGCAGGCAAATTCAGTTTATCTTTAGAAGAACTCATTTTTTCTAAGTGGCGTGAACAAGGGGCATTGTAAAGTGAATCCACGGGTTCGAAAATTCATTCTAAAATAGATAGAAAATGATATGAATAAAATACGATAGGAATCACATACGTAAAGAGAGAAAACACAATACATCCAACTGCTACAACTAGAATCTTTTTGTCAAGTTACAGGACCTTTGCATTAAGTTCTGGTCAAAACTCAGATTACATAGAATAGTTGTTGTCTACTAAATTTTCCAACCAGACTGGCTTACATCGAAAAGATGAAATATATAAACGAGGGCGTTGCTTGGGATACCTTGCCTCCTAACTGCTAACCCTAAACTAGGAAAACTGAGCAGCATGCGCTAGTGACTTTTCGCATGGTGCTTTCCAAAAATAGACAATAATCACGTCTGTTCACTCGAGACCGTTTGCAGGTTTACCACGAGAATTTGATCATTGGTCAGGCTTAGATACAGAGAAATATGTGTCATTGTATCCCTTTGATTAGGTGTCCCAGCGAACAAGTGTCTATCAGGAGCTTGTTGTCTACTATAACGGATCTAATTTCTGTTACACAATCATTTGTTGGAGAAGAGTGTGCAACAAGAAACTGTTTGATTGTCATGACCGTTATAAAAAAGGTATAGTTCTTTGGGGAAACTTGTCCTTCAAAACTGACAATATTTGTCTTATTCTTTTCGGATGTAGAAATGAACACCTACTAAACTTTCTTTTCCTGCGTGCTGGAAAGAGCCATATGGGCTTCCTTCTCAGTCACTTCGCCTTCTCTGGGATGCTCCGTATGCCTTTCTTCTGCCAGTCTTTGTGCTTCTCGTAGTTGTACAATGGTGTCCTATGCCTCTTTGAGCTACCTTTTCAACCATGCCACATTCCCTTCATGACCCTATGCTGCTGATGCTTTTGTAGTCTTTGTCGCTAGCTTTCGCCTCAATTCCATGTTTTCCTGATAGAGTCCAGCGATAGCCAACTTTTCCTACTTTAGTTTTTGAGATGGCTCTTGATCATTTGCTCCTATGATATCTGTTGTCCTTTATCTACTCTTGTTTTCATGACTCGATCCTCCAGCAGGTTCTAGCCATATGGTGTGCATGAGTAGTTCTTCAGCTACCAATCTAGCCCACAGTTCTTCTAAAACGCGTGCCTCCATGGTCTCCTTGTTCTTCCTCGGACTACCCCTTCTCCAAGAAATTTGTTGTTGGGGAGAGGGGGCTCCTACTATCTTCCCTTCCTATTCAAATCCCTCCACTTCGGATTCTGTGTGGTTTGATATAGTCTTCTTTGTAGGTAAAAGAATAGCTCCTTTCACGTCTTTGGGGATGCTCGCCATAGGTGAGAATGACTCCCAGTATTTTTGGGGCTTAGACCTTGCAGTTCTGTTGTTCCACGCACCTTTCCTTGCACTCTAAGAGGTCACCATGGCATGAAAAATGTGTATTTTTCATGCAGTATATCCAACAAATGCACAGGGGGGAAACATTGAACAAAATCGAATGGAAAGGGGAATTGCAAACAGAGTTCGGTCATGGTTCTGCGATTGGAGAGAGTGTCGAACATCCAAGATTTATAATGAGTTTGACAAGAGAGGAAATCATGTTGGAGGATAGTGACTTCATGGCAATGAGATGTTCCAAGTCAAGTTTCAGGTTTTCCATGGAAAATCCCTACATATAGGATATAGGTGATAATATTTGTTGGGCATGCATGATACGAATGTCATGATTTTTCATTCCCTCAGATTTCATGATGATCTAATAATAATGGTTTTACTTGTTGATGTTGTTATCACTCCAAGAAACCCTCTGTGGTTGCAGACCAGAGGTGCTTGGTAACTTCAAGTAAAAATGTTTTTGTGTTTTATGAATATGGGTCAATGGGACAACTCAATACATTTCATAGCATTCAAACA
>JASDQU011444101.1:0-11584 GCA_032191745.1 Picea mariana
TAGAGGAAGATCCTTCTAGAAGCAGAAGCTTCTATTAGGTCTTCTTACATCCGCCTTATTCTATTTTATTGAAAGGCCTTATTAATATTGACCTTTATTACATCCAAATACATTGATCTACCTATGTGAGGGTTAGGACCTTAACACTTCCTTCCTAGCATCCCACTTCAAGACCAAATCGCCGGGGAGAAACTCTCTGTCTTTTGCCTTACGGTCGAATAAGTTTTCATGTCGTCTTGGTATTCCTGTAACCTTTCATCTACTTCGACCCTGTGCTGTTGGACGTCAATAAGCTGGTTTATTCTTCTCGTGACATGATTTGGTTCTTCTTTCTCATCTTGCCAAAGTTTTATTACGGGAAGCGCCAGATTTATGGGTAATACCACATCGGTCCGATACACCATTTGGAAAGGAGAAGTGCCGATAGATTTTTTCGTGCCTATCCGATTCGCCCATAAAGCGTATTTCAAATGCACATGCCAAGATTTTTTATTCTCGTTCAACACTTTCTTGATTACATTGATCTGACTCTTGTTTGAAGACTCGACTAGTCCATTTCCTTGGGGGTAACATGTCGTGGAATGACCGAGCATGATATTGTATTTTTGGCAAAAGCTGATCATAGCCATAGACTTGAAATCCTGGGCGTTATCTGTGACTATCTTTCGGGGGTAGCCGAATCTAGACAAAATATTGTCTTCCAGGAAGTCCATTACCAACGAATCCGTTGCCCTTCTGGTTGGAATAGCCTCCACCCATTTAGTGAAGTAATCTGTGGCAGTCAGGATCCATTTGTGTTGAGCACTAGAATGGGGGTTAATTTCGCCTATAAAATCTAGTCCCCATTGTTGAAAAGGGGCCTCCATTTTGACCGGAACCAACGATAGCGTTGGGAGTTTATGCTTGCCTGTGAACAATTGGCAAGGGTTACAGGCTCTGACTTTGGCATTTATGTCTGAGAAAAGTTTTGGCCAATAATACCCTGCCCTCAGTATCTTATAAGCTGTTACCCTCCAAGTGTGATGTCCCTTGCACACTCCTTCATGAAATTCACTTATGACCCTCTTTGTCTCTGATTCAACTAAACAAACCAACAAGAAACCAAGTGGGTCGTTCCAATACAATTGATTTTTGGATATACAGTACTTGACCGCATGCAATTTTAGCATTCTGGCTTTGGATGGGGATAAGTCACTCGGGCATTTCAAGGTTAGCAGGTATGACACTATGTTTTTGTACCAATCTGATGAGGAAAACTTCTCTTCGATTTTGATTGCACTTGTTTGCTCATCGAGCTCATTCATGTCCATAACCTCTTCACATTCCTGTAGGCCATTTATACCGAGTGCTCTGAAATTTGATTCGGCTAAGAGCTTAGCCAAGCCTTGACCCTTCACTAGTCTCGTTGGTTTTATCTCCAGGTCGAATTCTTGAATTTTGGCAAGCCACCGTCCCCTTTTTCCATCACTGTCGAACTAAACCAAAATATTCTTTACGGAACTGGTAGGTACGTACGCAATTATCTTGGAATGTAACACATAGGTTCGGAAAGCCTTCAACGCCTTTACCATAGCATACGCTTGTTTTTCCAATATATCGTATCTAAGTTCCGCGTCTCTAAGACTTTTACTAAAAAAGGCTATCGGCTGCTTGAAACCTTCGTCATTTTTCTGGAGGAGTACTGTGGCAAGTGTGTGTTCGGAGGTGAACGAGAAAATAAGAAAATCCTTTAGATAATTAGGGCTTGCCAGTACGGGTGCCTTGCTTATGAATTTCTTGATGTGTGCAAATGATGCTTTGGCTTCTGCTGTCCATTTCACTTCGCTGTTCTTCTTTAGCATATCTGTGATCAATTTCACGATTTCAACAAAGTTTGGGATAAATCTCCTCAAAAAAATTATTTTTCCTAAAAATGACTAAATTTCTTTTACATTCCTAGGAATATTTATAGTGTCTATAGCCTCAACCCTCTTAGGATCAATTTTAATTCCATCTCGAGATACAATATGGCCCAAGAGTTTACCTTCTTGCATGGAAAAGTGAGACTTTTTGGGGTTTAAAGACAAACCAAATCTGCGACATTTCTCAAACGTCTGCTTGAGATGTATCAGATGATCTTCATCAGATTTAGAAAAAAAAGTTAGATCATCAAGATAAATAACCACAAATTTGTCCCTTTCGTCGATGAAAGCAATATCCATAGCACGTTGGAAAGTAGCACCTGCATTCATTAAACAAAAGGCATATTGTCATACATAAAAGTACCCCAAGGGGTGGTGAAGGCTGTTTTTTCTTTATCGTGTTCATTTATGACAATTTGACTGTACCCGGAGAGCTCGTCGATCATCGACATCCTATTTTCCCCAACTACCTTTTCTAAAACGTGATCCATTTTGGGTAGAGGGTAGTTGTCTTTGAGGGAGGACTTATTTAGATTTCTAAAATCAACACACAGTCTAATCTCCCCACTCTTTTTTCTGACTGGGACCAGGTTTTCTACCCAATCGGAGTATCTTAGTGGTACGATTATTTTTTCATCCAAGAGATTTTTAACTTCCCTTTCGACCACGGGCAATAAAATAGGGTTGATTTGTCTAATTTTTTGTCTAAAGGGTTTGACACCAGGCTTCAGGGGTATCTTGTGTTTGATCACAGAGGTGTCGTAGGTTCTCAATTCTTCGTAAGACCAAGCGAAAATGTCTTTATACCGCCTGAGTAAGTATCTATAGTTGCTTTTTACCTCAGGAGGAATATACTTTGATATTTTTACCATCCTAGGCTCCTCTCTGGTCCCTACGTTGTAGTCTTCAACCTCTTCTGGTTGGGGTTGTAAAGTGGATTTTAAGGACATATTATTCTGATCGAACAGTCTCTCCAGGGGGATTAGTCCCTTCAGAATCTGATTGTTCTTTAAAACCAACATGCGATGGTTAGCAAATTTTTCTCGGAACTCCCGAGGATCCTCTCCCTCTTGCATAATCCAGGTATGATCATTTTGGTCCTCCTGGTCAATGTGGGTTTCGGAAAAATCACCCACCATTTCCAGGAACTTTCTGATATGTTTGTCATCCTCGAAAACCTGCCAGTGTTGTATGTTTTTTGGTATGGATGGTCTGTGCCTTACCTCTATGTGGTAATTTAATTTGAAAGTGGTGGGGGGTACAAAAGTTGAAGCTTCTTTGGCCAGTGAATCGACTTGCTGGTTTTCGGCCTGTGGGATGAAATGAACCTTTACCGATGAAAATAAATTTTCCATAAGATTCCAGGTGCACTTTCTGTAAGATCTCAATCTTGGGTGTTTGTCCTGGTATTGCCAATTTATCTGTTTCACTATCAACTCTGCATCTTCGTAAACTTCCAGGTTCTTTATGTTCAACTTCCCGACAGCTTCCAACCCTAAGACTAAGGCTTCATACTCACATACGTTATTGGTGTAGTCTATATCCCACTGAAGCCTGTAAGAGAAAGGGATAACAAATTCATTTTCAGGTGCCACAAAAAGTACTCCTTCACCCGCTCCTTCACATGATGAGGCACTGTCAAAAAACATTTTCCAAATCCCAGTGCTATGCATATTTTCGTATCTCTTTCCTGATTCATTATTATCTAAGTAATTCTCTTCTGCACAACTATTTATATCATAATCAAAAGACAAAATACAATTTCCTAAATCTTGATCGGCAATATAAATAGGATAATTGTTAGGATTTTGAGGATCGCTCACAGTGTAGGCTAACCTCGTTTCTCTGTATAACCAAGTAAGTTGTTCACCAAACACAGGAATTGTGGCGTAGGTCATGTCTAGTTGAAGAAACCCCCCAATTTTGGCTCCCCACGACCTAGATAGTAGTAAACCATACTTTGGAGGTATATCGACAATAACTACATCCATCAGGACGCTTTTCACCGGAACTTGTGCAAGGGTGACTACTAAATATTTTATCATACCCATGCACTTAACTTTTCTTGAATCGAAAGAGTAGAGATCCCCATAAGGCCTGGTGATCTCGAGGCCTAGTCTTTCCATAATAGTTTTGGGCATCACATTTTGCGAGGCCCCGGAGTCTAGCATGCAGTTATGTAGCAATTGATCATGCACATTCAGGGTGATATAGAAAGGAGCGACGGTGTCTCTGGCACCCTTGAAATGTGGACCAAAAGTGATATTGGGCTTATCATCTTCCAAGTTGATCACATCAGAGTGAATTTCTAGATCCGAAAAACCTATCACTTTGGTTATCTGCTTTCGATATACAGGATTCTTTGCTAATTCAACCAGAGGGATTGGTATTTTTATCTTATTTATCTCATTTTTGAGGCTGAACCCTCCACTACCTTTGTCCATTTCTTTGGTCGAAACCTCGGACTCCTTCTTTCTAACTTATTTGTTTGTGTTGATTTATCACCCATGAATTTATTTACCGGCGTATGTGTTTCAACTATCTTGGTTTCCTTTGTTTGGGTCTCAACCTACTTTACTTTGGGATCTGGCGAGTCTGCCCCTTTTATTTTTCTATTAGGTATCTTGGTCTCCTTTGGGGCGGGGTCATATATCTCACCTCTACGGAGAATTTTCTTGGGTTGAGGAGTCAACGCATGTTTGGTTTCAGGCCTCAGGTTGTACCTAGGTTGGACCTCAACCATTACAGAATCGGTCATTTCTTGACGTACAACGAAATTAGCGTTGTTTATGTCATCATCTTTATTTTATGGTTGTTGTGTGTTTAAGGACTTCTCGTAATCTTCTTTGGTTAAATAAGGCTGAGTGCAGTCGTCACCCAAATTTGTCACATCTTCTTCCAGACCCTCGAAATCTTGCAGGTCATTTCCTCCTATAAAATTTTCATTTTTTAAAGGGGTTTGAATTTTCTGGTCTTCATTTTTAATCTGCCTTTGTTGATTTTGAGGATTGGGGTTTCTTCTGAATTCCCTCTTAACAAAAGGATCGGCCTTGGATTGATCTAGATCCTTTCTGGAAATTTTATTCGATAACTCCTTAATTATCCTAGCCATATCATCCATTTTGTTGTCTATGGATCTATTGGACCCTGAAGGTCCCGCTTGTTCCCTAAAACGTTTGGTTTCTTGGTTTCCCGTTTCTACCTTGGTTTTCAACTTGCCAAAAGCCATCATGTTAGATTCGATTTCCATGGCATCATCTTGCATTCGGGTTAAGGTAGCCCCTCTCCTTTCTCTCAAAAGAAGGGAAAAATCGGGTTCGAAGGCTTCCGCGAAGGTTACCTTGGTTGCAGGTTGGGAAGGTTTAACTTCGGCTGGGATCTTGTTATACAACTTGTTAAATCTTTGAATGAATTCCATAACTGTTTCCGAATTATTTTTCTTTAAAGACCCGAACTCAGTCAAATAATACAAATGGTCTTTCCTTTCGCCCCATTGTCTCAGAAAGGAGTCTTCTAGGGCATCATAAGATAATATTGATCCTGCGGGTAGACTTCTAAACCAGGTTCGTACCTGTCCTTCAAAAGTCTGAACAAACAACCTCAAATATACGTCTTCGTTCTCAAGCCCTAGGATATTTTTGAACTGATCAAATAAGTTTATATGTTCGGCTACAGTCAAGTTTCCTTCCCCTGTAAATTTAGATAAGTTTTTTATGTAGTTTTCAGGAAGGTCATGAAGAGGGATGGGTAGGACCAAAGGCGCATATCTCGCAGCCACTTTAGCAAAAACTCTGGGAGGCGGGGGAGGCCCTTGGCCCCGCACTCCTCCTCCTAGAGACCCTCCACCTCCTCCTCTAATAGTCACCATCGATACTACTGGATAGGAAAATGATGTGTTGTATATAGGTTTCTGGAACACTAAAAGTGAATCTTTAGCTTTTTTGAGAGACGAAAAAACTGAAGAAGGGTGAAAAGGGATGCGAGGGCTTGGCTCCTCGGATTTGCAAGAGATATAATTGAGGGAACCTATGGGCGTGGAATATGAGTATATGGCATACTCCTTGAGACTCGGTGAGGTCTTGAAATCTAATTGAAGTGTTGGCGAGATATCAATCACTGATAAATCCACTGCGGGGTTTTTACCTTTGTGTACTTCAGAGGTTGTCGGATGTATTTCACTTTTAACCTCAGAGAGAAGTAAGGTTGGGTTGATGGTTTCGGGGGGGGGAACTGTGAGAAGTTGAAGGTTCAAAAGAACTCTTGGTCTTGGGTTGTGGGTACTTAAGCTGGTAGACTGCAGTAGTTGGCTTAAGGGAACTTCTTGTTTTCAGTATTTTTTCGTGATCGGAAATGGGCATGGTTTGTTTACCATTCGAGTTCTTTCTACCAGATGCCAGCTTATTTAAATGTGGATTCGCCAATTGAAAGATAATAAAATCCCTTAGAAGGTGTTCACTCTTTGTTCACTATCAAAGGGCGAAACTTGCAAAAATGTCATTCTTCCCAAGGAAAAGGTTTCGTAACTTCGTCCCCGACAATGGCACCAGAAAGATGTTGTTCCAGAGTCTGTACTTAAGGATTAGAAAGTACAGTGTCTATGCATCCGAAAGTGAGTAAAGGATAAAAAAAATGGGAAGAATCAACCTTCGGGAAAGGAAGCTAAGGCTAATTTCCAGGTTGTCGCTGTCTCGCTTCCAACTGTTCCTGGATGCTTATATCCCATTCAATCGCGGCTCATGAACATTCAAGTTCTACCCAGGTGGTGGTTGTTTTAAGTATGGTATCAGAAAGGTTCAAAGCAATATGGGTTTGGTTCGACAAACCGGGTTCAATATTAAGCTGTCTTGCAACGGGGACAATCATAGAGGAACAAGAAAATTAAATGAGAGTTAGAGGTTTTTGATGCTGTCTCAATTTGATCGTATAAAAGAAAGCTTTTTGAATCCAATATTGAATATAGAGTGCAAACCAAAGGCCTTTTCCCGTAACTAAGTTATCTTTTAAATAAATGGTGTGTGAAATGTGAGAAAAACATTAAGCTGTCTATAATGCGAGGCTCCTATCAAGGGAGAATCTCACCCTGTAAAGAGAAGAAGAAAAAGATAAGAAGAAATATGATGAAGCATAAAATATGAAGATCTAAAGAGTTCGCAGGTCTTGTACTTGCTAATAGCCGATACAGAGGAAAAGCTGTAAATGATATAGACGACTAAAAATTGATCACCACAATAGAGGTTTTACTAAATTGCAGTGAAACATTCATCAGACATATGTATGCGAACTGAAATTGAATGTGAAATCACAGAGGAAACAAACTCATAACACAGTCTTGACGAAATCAGGAGTCTTCGGATTGCTTTGTATTAATTTTCAAAAGGAGAGAGTCTCTATTATAATCAACCAAAAAAGGTCCAGCATTTTTTTCTTTCTTCAAATTGCATATTTATACAAATTTCTATACGCTAGAATCTCAATCGTTCCAGAGGTTTTCGGTTACAAAAAAAGAGATTAAACGTTTCAATTCTTTGTCTCTGTCCTTCTTTCGGGCAAATGGAGCACCTTCCTTTCTTTTCTCTTTGAGTTCTAAAAATAGAATAGGCAGACACTTGTCATTATTTGATACCGGAAACCTGCCTTTTCGCATGCTCGGTGCAAGTGACAGACCTCTCCACCAACTGGGCTATCAACCTGGAAGGTTCTGCTTGATTATTTGCCTCAAAAGTGTAACAATCCTTCACTAATTGTGGCAAATTTCCTTCTACATATCGGTCTTCGGCGCTGATAGAACATAAATGTACACTTGGTTTTACTAGACATTTATCTACTTGGGCTATATCCATCTGGGTTATTTGTGATATTTCAGCCAACTCTCTTTCCTCATTCTCCTTGATATTGAGCAGGTGCTTGGCTATATTGTTCTGGCCCAGTGTCTCAGTGCTGCTTTCACTATCAAGACCCAACAAACTCCCATCTATGAAGCTGAAAGTTTCTTCACAAGAGTTTCTTACCTCTTTAGCTCGTTGTTTGCCTTCTGATATGTTACGCTCCCATGCCTTCAGCAAGATGTTACCTCGGGTCTGCTCTAGGATGGAAAGCCTAGAACTACTGCTCATTTCCTTTTTTGTCGTGGCTATAACATCCTCTTGGAAAGTGACCCGAGCCACCCCAACTTCTTTTTCTCTGAAGGAGATGTTTTCCAGTACTCGATCAATGAGTTGGCAGTGGTTTTGAATAGTTTCCACTTTAGCAAGTAAATCTTGCTGAGCCACCGACACTCTTTTTCAGATTTCTATGGCTTGGGATTGGAATATCCCGATATCTATCACCTGGCTTTCGGCGAAATTTAATTTGGCCTGTAACTACCCTATCAATTATTCTTGCTGGCTTATCTGTGATTGGATGATCCGAGCCATCTGCTGTGTCTATTTGAGATCAGATTTGAGCCGCTCGATTTCCTTTTGATCGGCTACTCTAGCTAGCTCTATACCTATGTTCGCCTGATCTTTGGCGACTTCTTCTGCTGTAGCTAGTTTAGCCTCCAAAATTTTAATCAAGCGGTTTTTCCACTTCAGATGTTCTTTTAGGGACCCGACAGAATATTGGTTGGCTGTAGCAAAAACCCCCAATGTCCCTGTTATCTGAGTTTCAAATTCCTCTTTTTTCATGGCTCTCCCATCAGCTAGGATTTTAAATTTCTTGGCTACCATGCCTGCTTCTTGATAAAGTTCTTGTTTCATAACGAACTTTCTCTTCTTATCGAAGAAAAATTCGTTCAGAGGCAACTCTTCCATAGTTATGGGTGTTATTTCTTTGTCGAAAATCCATCCTGCGTCTGGGATCCCCTTTGTGGACTATAGGGGAGTAACAGAAACTATGGAGCTGCCGATCTGCTTAGATGATTTCCCCGGGGTAACAACTGAGGTTGACTTGCTTGGAGGGTTGGGGATCTTGGCTTCCTGTTTCGGGCCCCCGGTTTGCTTCTTCTTTTCCTGGTGTTCCTCTTAGTCAAATCATGAATCTTTGGAGCCCTTGGTTTCCGTTTGTTGTACATCTACAGTCAGCGAGTTCTTACTCTGTAAGACTGGGGGAAGGCAGCTCCGCCGGTGTTCCTGAAATTTGAAGAAATCAACCATCTCCTCAGGTGACAAGGTTTGAATCTGATTTAGGACCTTGACATAGGATCTCGCCCCTCGGAAGATGTCATCATGAGGCAAATTCTCATGTTCATACCTTTTAAGGTCACAACTCGCCATGTGATTACCCACGATCTTGTGTGGGTTGTGCTTCTTGAACTCAATGTGGACCAATTTAATATCCTCCAAAGCCGCTGCCTCGGCTTTTGCATGTCCGAAGTCTAATAAAGAATATGTATTCAAATGAATGGGGAAGGGCGGCCATACCTTCTTCGAAAATCCTTTAAGCTCCTTGCTTATGCCACCAATCATAGTTTGCCTAGCAATTTCGCGACAAACCAACCTATCTAGTATGAATAACGGTAGAGCATATGGGGGAACAAAGGTGCCGAAAACCCCGATGTATGAAAATTCTGCCTCTACACACCAGTCGACCACGTTGCTCAAGTTGGTGGCGATGCTATCTGAAATCTTGGGCAGTGGGTTGCCGAAGATGGAGACATGCATTGGTACCATTACCCAATTGAAATTTCGTATATGAATTCTATGGCCTTATCTTCCCAAAGTTTTGAGTGGTAGACATGGATAGGGTCAGTCTCAAATGGAGTCCAGCTCCAACTCATTAGAGGGAAAGGCATTGTGAAACAAACAACATCCATGATGTAGGCGAACATAAAAAATGAAGCGACCTTCCCATTCTCCCTCTGCATTCGATATTCGGTAATTAGGCTAGTTAAACTATCTGACAACAATTTGGCCCAGTCGAAGGAACAACCTTCAACAACTGTATGAATCAGAGGCACCCACAGGAGAAAACAATGTGTGGTGTCCTCCTTCCCATACAACCTACAAGTCATCATTGCTATATATTTGAATTGCGGTTCCAAGGAAGAGATTGAATAAACTCCGTTACCATCCGCCTTGAACTTTGCGGGGTGTGAGACCCAATCCTTGATCAGATAAGACAAGTTTCTGCCGTATTGCTCCCTTTTCTTCGGCTTAAAACCTTCCAGAAACTCAGCATTGTGTGAGAAGTTTGGTGTGGGGGACAATTGGTACATTGCTTGCAAATGTTCTGGTCTAAAAGTCCCAATGGTCACCTTCTGCTCGCTGATAATAATTCTGGTCGGGATATCCACATGATCTAGCACCCATCAGATCATATCATAGTAGGGAAGGAGTCATGAACTGGCTGCTATCTTATGCATCTCTGCTTGAGCGATGATTTTGTATTTGGTGGCCAAGTCGTCCCTCTCATTATCATTGGAATCATCTGAGCAGTTCAGCAATTCGGACTGCAGAACCTTGGAGACGTATGACCAGGTTCTGATAGAATCAATACTTCGGGGTGAAGTACCAGAAACAGTATCTGAGCCTTGCCCTGAACTCTCAGCAATCACCTTGGATGATTTTCATGGGGCCATGATAGAGGACTCTGACTTATCTCTCCTGTAGTAAAAATGTGGATACATACAGAAATTAGCCTGATGAGAAAAGCTTCTTTGCACAAGATAGAAATGAAATTTGAAACAATAAAAGAAAGAACTCTATATCTTGACCATTTAAAACCCTGGCGTCCTTATGAACAGAATGATTAAATCGTTTTTAGAGAAAGATTTAGCAATAAAAACAATATCTTTACCTGTCACTTCACCTCATTTCAAATAAATGCCATAAATTTTGACGGGTCGTGACACAAGTTAGTGAAAAAAACATTTAAATTTACCCCGTAGACGGTGCATGTTAATATTTATATTAATGCACTGATTAATATGACTTAGCTCCTTTAATTAGGTTTTCTTTAAACTTTAATCACCTTTTTCGGCATTCGCCGTATCGGGAGATTTCACTCCTATCCTTCGAGCTCCTAAAACCCGAGATCGCGATGATGCGATCTAATTAAGCAAAAACATGATCCAGATTAAGTGTTTAATTAATCAGTGTTTAATTAATATCATGATTTCGTGACTCGGGGCTACGAAGGTATAGTTTCTTGGAAGAGTGAATGCCAAGTCGTGAAACCCCGACATTGTTTAACTACAGTTTAAAACGACTTACCCCTGACACTAACCCGGGTGACTTTTGAAACTATCTCGCAACTTCACCTATCAGAGTTATGACGGTAACAATTTTGGGGAGAGCGATCGCCGAGACGCAAAATCCCGACAACACTTAACTAAGGTTTAAGGAACTTTACTCTCGACACTAACCTGGGTAAGCTTTCAAAGTTGTTTCGCGACTTTGCTCATCGGGGCTTGGAAACCATGTGACTTGTAACTCCCGAAGCGCGATATCTTGAGGTATATAAAAGTAAACAAATTTGTTTAATGGTTAAAAGGTAGTGACTTAGGAGTATAACGACCCTCGCTACTTCGCATGTCGGGATTACTGAGGTTTTCAGTGGGTAAAGATCACGAAGTAAAAGGCAGTTTAAAGGCCAACCTTTGATTCTAAAAGTTACATTTAAACCAGTTGAAAAAGGCGGCTCCAACATCACCCTTGAAAACTTCCTTCATAACCTTTTTGTATTTAAAAGGAAAATAATTTAAT
>JASDQU011444101.1:19957-31102 GCA_032191745.1 Picea mariana
CATCTATGTAGGGATGGAAGGCGGGATAATGGAGGCTGACAAAGGACAAGGGGGGTGAGGATGCAGCAGATGAAGGATGCAGCAAGGTGATGGAGGGTCGAGTGAAAAGAATGGAGGGAGGAGAACAGAATCACCTGAGCTATACTTCGTCACCGGGAGAGATGCCAAATCATAGTCGAAGTATCGATTCGCCTATAATTATAGGACCCTAACACCCACCAAATCTAAAAAGTCAGTAGGATGCCAACCATGTGAATACCAACTCATTTTCTAAAAGATCCCCTTCTAGAACATTCATAACCTCTTCTCCTTTCCAAGCTTAAAAACAGGTTCGCACCCTATCTATGGAGCAGACTGTGAACAGTTCGCACCCTAAGTGTGGGTGGCCTGCGAGAATGAAGGATTCTTGCACCCTGTGACGTAGACAACCTGTGAACTCATCTTAAAAATGTGTTTTTGGAAGAAGACAACAGTCACTTTTCTCAGGCAAAACGTCCTTGTGGGAGCCTGAACACATCACTTGTAGAGACATCACCAGGGTGACCAAAATCATGTGTAACAGAATGCCCCCCAAAGTATGAGGCTGGAATCTATGACGGCCGAAATACTTTGTAAACTGCGTGTGTGTGTCAGAAACCAGGAGCACACCTAATCAAAAACCTGTAAACAATCAATCATTTGTAGAATATAATACCAATTCTGAAGTAGGCATTCCCATGCTCAGATCACAAATGAATGGAATCGTAGGTTATGGCCACCAATCATACACCATGGATCCATGCCGTCAAAACACTACATAGCTACCAGGAATACATTGCGGATCTATGTGAGAAGAATTTAATTAAGACGACATAGCCATGTGACATACAAAGTGGATCTATGCATCGACACAAATCATACATACTCTATAGCAGCCTGGATCAAAAAGATGAGACCCAGGGTCTTCAATCCCGTCACTTGAAAGTACGAATCTAGCCATGCGATTACATATGCTGAAGTCGAACATGGTAGAAACTACTTGATTACCGGTCATTGATGAAAACCGTTAACAAGTGCGAGGGAAATCACCATTGATGTCAATGACTCCCAAGGTACCAAATTACAATCCAAACGAATGCGAATGAATGAGCCGAAGTTGAGCACTCGGTAGAATCTCTCGATCAGGGATCAATGATGTGAAACCCTTGTCGAAAGCGAAGAGACCTGCCATAAGGCATGCAGGCTCTAAGGTACTAAATGATTTCTAAGTCTCATTTCTGGATAATGAGTTGGAGTCGACGGAATAAGACTAGTCACAGGAGGGCCTTAATGTATCCCCCATCAATGACACGAAATAAGTAACAGATTTTGAGGATGAGGCAAAGTAAGAATATGAGTCGAAACAGACACAGGGAAGGCCGACATAGTAAGAATGGACAACTGCAGATTGCTGACTCAATAGAGGGCTTGTGTGAACTTCTCTTGAACATATGAACAACACGACCAAAGACTTGGCAGCACTGACTCAAGGACGACCCAGGATACGACCTTGTAGCAAGTCGAATGAGAGACAAATGGATTTCCCAACCCAGATTCAAATGACGAATAGGGGTGTCATGTTCAAGAGCGATTCTTACTGCCATTAATATGAATACGAAAACACATCCCTTTCCCAAAATTTCCCTCACCATTTCTGGCGAGTACCTCTTTATTTTTACGCAAGCTTGAGGAGGATAACATATGCTTGTTGATGTAAGCTCATCCTTCAGATGAGTCCCCCAGAGTATCTTTAACGAACCCTAGGAAGGAGTGGTTCAGTCCCATTACGGGTCTGTCGATGTTTGTTTAACGAGTCAAAGGATAGAAAACTCATGATTTTTTCATGTTTTGAGAGTCTGAAAAACACTTAAAGAGAACTCTCCCAGTTCTTTTTTCATAAATAAATTTGACGAGACCAAAAAAGTGATAAACTATCGCCCGTCGAACATTTTCTTCAGATACTTTAATGAGCGTGAAGAGAACAATATCGCTCGACAATCTTTTCATTTTTATGAAGCGTGAAAAGAGCTTAAAGGATACTCCTTTAGGGTTGTCGTTTTCGTGTTACCATACAAGTACGAAAAGACGAGAAAAAATATACTCGGTTACGTTCTCATATATTTTCGAGCGTGAGAACGAACGAAGACTGAGCTCGAGGTTTTTCTAAAAACCCTAAAAAGCAGTCGTACATGCGACAAAAAGAAAAAACACCCATACTCCTTCGTTTGGACTTCAAAGTTGCTATATCTGCAAAAAACCACACTCATAGGACTATTAGGGCATTAGGTTTTATAGACAAAATAATATAAAAAATGAACAAAAATGGTAAAAAGTGAATAAATATGGGTAAAAAGGGATTTTACCATTTCATTGTGATTTTGCCAAAAACTTTTCCCAACACACCTCATTTTCCCCCAAATTTCTTTGCTCGATTGCAGGAGGCACAAGCGATCATTTGGCGAACCGTTTCAGCCAATGAGGTAAGATCTTGATCCTTTAACTTTTCCATGGTTTAGTTTTAGTTTTTATTGGCAATTTTTAGGGTTTTAAATCCATTTTAGGTTCACGCCATGCATTCGGTTGTCAATTTTGTTATCAGACAAATCGGTAGGTGCGGACACTAACAGATCTCCCTAGATCCACCTGGATCTAGAACAAAACAGGACAGGACATGACTCTTTCCCTAAGTTGTAGTCATTGAATCTACTAATAAGAATGAATGAGTGACATACCTTTATATCGCTTCCTTAGGTCTTTGTTGTTCTCGCTTCACTTCGGTGCTCTTGTGAAGTCAGGTCCAAAAAAACACAAACCAATCAAAGTGAAGATATCAAAGTATATTCAATGTCGACCTATGCATATGATCAATGAGTTATGCTATAAAATAAGAGTGATTTTATGGAAAATGGAGATGACGTTGTATTACATTAATTGAAAGTAGAAGATACAACCTGATCACCTTGATGTTGCAAGATTTCTTTCAATGACTCTTGGTTCCAACAGACACACTTTCTCTGTACTTGCATGAAGAATATATAATACCTCTTGATAGACCAAATAGAGTCTTCAAGCTTCTGTCCAAGCATGGTTCTTCACACAATTCTTTCACCAATTTTTCATTCAATCTTGCTTAACCTTTTCCATGAGAAACCTTTCAATATATAGGAGAAGGAGGGATGGTAACATGGATGAGGATGATCCCACCAAATCTGAGAAGTCAGTAGGATGCCAACCATGCGAATGCCAACTCATTTTCTAAAAGATCCCCTTCTAGAACCTTCATGACCTCTTCTCCTTTCCAAGCTTAAAAACAGGTTCACACCCTATCTATGGAGAAAATTGCGAACAATTCACACCCTAAGTGTGGGTGGCCTGCGAGAATGAAGGATTCTCACACCCTTTAACATAGACAACCTGTGAACTCATCTTAAAAATGTGTTTTTAAGATGAGTTCACTTTTCTCAGGAAAAAAGTCCTTGTGGGAGCCTGAACACATCACTTGTAGAGACATCACCAGGGTGACCAAAATCATGTGTAACAGGTGTTATCCCCCCACTTCTAGGGGTAACTATAGAAGAGATTTATCTCCATGATTCAAATTTCAAACAATTGATCCGATGATGCTATTTCAGTCTCTCCACAGACAACCCTTAGATGCCTCCCATCCATTCTCATCTCAACTCACTTGTATGATATGGTCCTTTGCATACTCAATTGCATCATTCTAATACTTCAAATCAAGTGATACTGTTAATACTCGAGGCATGAAAATGGTGATCATGGGTTGATTTCGATAATGGATCATGATTCTTTGAAGCCATGTTTTTTTCCTAGTCTCACCTTGGTGGTCATTATCATCTTCTAGTCAAGCGCTGTCACTCTTGGGAAAACTTGTATTACTGAGGGGGTCATTTTCCCTCTATCTCCTATCTATTGTCATTTATTTTGGGTTGGGTGTTACATGCATCCCAAAAGTGTTTGTGCCTCATAATACCATGAGAAGAAGGGGATAGAAACCCCAAGGTTGATACAACTTTACAAAAAAAAGACATAGAAAGAGCAAAAGCCCCAGATTCAAAATGTGGGGAAAGAAACAAATAAGAAAGAAAACAAAGTATTAAAAACCAAGAAAATAAAGAAGGATGAGCTCTACCCCCTTGCTAAGAGGCCATCACCCCAAGTTCTATGCAATGAATTCATATATTACAAAAGGACTTAGCAAATGAAATGTTAAAATCTAAAAGAGGTCAAATCTATAAAGAAAAAGACAAGTCGGGGTTTGGAAAGACATGATGCCAAGGAAAGGGTATCTTGTTGCTTAAGCTCTCCCTCTACAAAGGCACTCATGAGGATAAACATTATACATGGCCTTGCATGTCAATGACATCCACCCTATGAAGTAAACCCAATCCATACCATTATCATTGCACATACCCCTTGATGGGTTTCCTTGGGACATACCTCTTGATCTAGGTACTAACACACCTAATAGGGTTGGATAATAATGACCCTCCTATTACCACCCAAACTAACAACCTTTGTAAGAGTCCTCTTGGGGATGAGAAATGTACCATTGTCACCTTATCACAATATCCCCTTCACTTTAGGTTAGCTCCTTGAAGCCATGGGGGTATCCCAATCCTTGGAAACAACTTTTATAACATATTTCACTATCTCATGATACAAGTCACTTCAAACTACACATCTCAATATATGATTAGATAGACCAATGCCCAAGTATCCAAATTCCTTAAGAATTTTCAACCAAGAATTAGGGAAATAACTACTGCAATATAAAGAGGTTTAGGAGATAATTATATGATAGATGAGATTGAAATAAGTATGCTACAACAGAAGTATAAATCAACACTAAGATATCACTATTTAGATGAAGAGAAAAACACATTTTACCACACAAGAGTGAGATTTAATTGCATAAATCAAGAATGAATGGTATACTTGAGTTACATTTTGATTATATGCTGCAAATTGGACTAGCTTGTTGTTTTCCAATAATTCCAGAATATGATATATAATAAAAACACAGAAAATGCAGATTTTTGGTGAGGAAAACCACCCAAAGAGTGCTTAAAAGCATTTGTAATAACAAACCTTGGGCACTTTAGCTAGGAAAATGAATAAACTATGCAACAACAACCCAATAATGATTAGTTGCAAATATAAGTGAATAATAACCCTGTAATTAGCTCAAACTTGCAAAGGGAGGTGGTGAATCTCCCTGGGGTTTCACCTAAAATATCCAAAATGAAATATAACAACTATGAAGCACTTATGATCCAGGTGGATATTGGTGTCCACCCACCTGTTCCAACTGGCTCCTCTTGTCAATTTTTAGTTCAACACGTTCTTCTATACTTCTTTGTAATTGTGGGGTCTACACTTCCAAGGCTGTCTGAAGCCCTACACATCTTCCAGGTGGATACCAGTGGCCTCCCACCTAATCTAACTGCCTTATTTTGTATGTTTTCATGTCAACACATCTTGCTATACTTCCAGGGCCATTTTGGGGCCCTAAACATTGTTATTTTGGTGTGCCAAAGTCAAACTATAGACAGAATCAGAGTTTGATGACATAGTGTGTAGTTATCTAAAAGACCTTTCCAACAGGCTACCACGCGCCTAAAACGAAGATCATATGCAAAAGTTACGACCCTAGGAAATTAATGTACTGACTTACCCAAACGAGGCCCACATGACTTTTGGAGTTTCATCTCCTAGGGTTAGGTTTTTGGATGTCTAGGGTTTTGGCATTGATGTTTATCATAAAAAGGCCTTCAGAGCCTCATTGTAATGATCTTCTTGCAAATGAGTGAATCCATCATTCTCAGAGATAAAGCTGCCACCATTCTAGTGAGTCTTGCACTCTGTGTTTTTACAGTCTCTTTACAATTATTTCATTAATAGAAATCGAGTACTGCTGTATTTCTCTGTTTCTAGTGATTTCCATTAGTATTTCATTATAATTTCTCTGCTTTCATTTCGTTCCAAAAATAATCCAGATCAGTGGTATCAGAGGAGGCTGCTCTTGATCATTTTTCAGTGGATGTCCCCGACGAGGTCCGAGTATATCCAGTTGGGTCTCAAGATTGTCTCTCTTGAGGACAATCACTCTCACATGCCCAAGGAACTCTTGATGGTGGAAAAAAAAATGGCGGAGAAGAAGATTCTATTAACCCGTTTCTTGAGAAAGCTCTCTCGTGACAGAGGGATGAAATGATGGAGAATTTTTCACACATCCTTCAACGCCTGCCGATAACAACATGCGCATCTTCATCAAGTGACCATTTTGGAGGAACCTCGCCCTTCAAGGTACAAGTTAATTTTGATATTCCCATATTTGAAGGTCAGATAGATGCAGGTGCCCTAAAAAAATGGTTAAATCTATTAGAAGGTTATTTCTCTGTTCAAAATTTTTTCGACAGGGAAAAGATCACATTCACACTTCTCAAGGCTCTCCCCCATCTCAAACATTGGTGGGAAACTTACTGGGAGAAAAGTTCCACAGAGGAATCTGGAATACATGGGGCCGAGCCCACTTGGGATTTTTTTGTGGATGCGGTCAAAGAAGAATACTATCCTGTTGATAACTATGAAGACCAGTACATGAGATGGACCGTGTTGCAACAAGAGAAGAGCCAAACAGTGTTGAAGTTCACAAATACTTTCCATACCTTGCGCACCAAGATGGGTATCAAAGACTCTGAGCAACATCTAGTTCTGAACTACCATGGAGCTCTGCATAGGTACATCCAAACCGAAATGGATTTGATACACATCTCATCATTGGGAGTTGCCTATCAATATGTTGTCAAAATCGAGCATAAATTTAGGCACCATAACAAAGGTGAATTTGGGTCTGCAAATCTTTAACAACCAAAGCACGATAAAGATGTACCTAACCAACAAACTCTAGACAACCAGTCAAAGACACATGACATAAAGGGTAAAATAAAGACGAAGAATGACATTGGGAAGTGGTGTGACTTCCACAAAATCCCATAGAACAACAACAATGAATGTTGCTCGAAACAATCATTGGTGGCCAAGGCCAAAGACACAGAGCGAAACCTTGATTTGAAATCCGATCCAGAAAATATTGAAAACAGACAGATCATCGACACAGACCCCACTGCTACCGTCACAACCACAACAATTCATTTAGAAGAACCAGTAGATCCTGAAGAGGGGGAGCTCCTCTTCCATTCACAGATGTGGGTGAAAGGGACCCCATTGCATTTCATTGTTGATAACGACAGCCTGAAGAACCTCATCTTAGCTAAGGTCGTAAAACAATTGGGGTTTTCGACAACACCACACCCGCAACCATACAACATCGAGTGGCTTCACCAGGGACGAGATCTTCGTGTCAGCCAATAGTGTCGCCTGTCCTATGGCATCCATCCCTTCAAGGATGAGGTAGTGTGTGATATTTCCCCTCTTAATGTCCATGATGTTGTTTTGGGCCAACTATATATGTGAAAACGTCATGCTGTCTATGAGTCTAGACCCCATAGTGTCATTATTACTCTGGGAGATCAACTCTACAGGATACCAGAGGTAGTTCCGACTACTGCTCCACCAAAACAACACCGCAAGTTAATCTCTCATACTACAAAATTCATCCTCTTCACAGTCTATTCAAAGGATACACATAAGACGAATACAACCATTGCAGCCTCAACACCTTCTATCCAACAAAAATAGATTGTCAAAGAGGCAGAATATATTGTTTCTTCACCTACAATGGTGTCTACACAATGCCCCATCCAACCCAAAGGCAACAAGTTGGTGGAATAGATTCAACCCCTCCAACAACATGTTTGTGACCATCTTCCAGAATCCAAGAAGCACAACTTCTCCAATAAGGCACACAACTCACCAAGATTCATATTCAAAAATGATTTCCTTTCTTCCTTGGGCACTTAACGCAATGGAGACCATTGCTTTCTAAAGGGGGAGGATTGATCCAGGTAGATATTGGTGGCCACCCACCTGTTCTAACTGGCTCCTCTTGTCATTTTTTAGTTCAACACGTTCTTTTGTACTTCTTTGTAACTGTGGGTTGTACACTTCCGGGGCTATTTGAAGCCCTAAACATCTTCTAGGTGGATACTGGTGGCCTCCCACCTAATCGAACTGGATTATTTTATATGTTTTCATGTCAACACATCTTGCTGTACTTCCAGGGCCATTTTAGGGCCCTAAACAATGTTATTTTTGTGTTCCATAGTCAAATTGTAGACAGAGTCAGAGTTTGACGACATAATGCGTAGTTCTCTAAAAGACCTTTCCAATGGGATATCACGCGCCTAAAACAAAGATCATATGCAAAAGTTATGACCCCGGGAAGTTAATGTACTAACTTACCCAAACGGGGCCCACATGACTTTTGGTGTTTTATCTCCTAGGGTTAGGTTTTTGGATGTCTAGGGTTTTGACATTCATGTTTATCATAAAAAGGCCTTCAAAGCCTCATTGTAATGATCTTCCTACGAATGAGCGTAGCCATCCCATCTCTTCTCAAAGATAAAGCTGCCACCATTCTAGCAAGTCTTGCACTTTGTATTTTTACAGTCTCTTTACAATTCTTTCATTAATAGAAATTGAGTATTGATGTATTTCTCTATTTCTGGAAATTTCCATGAGTATTTCATTATAATTTCTATTCTTTCATTTCGTTCCAAAAATAATCCGGATCAACTTAGGAGATGAAATTCACCGTTAGAATGTGTTAGATATCCTTTACAAACAATATACAAGTGAAATATAAGCCAAAGTTGGGTTAGAATGCACCTTTTATAATTAAACCTGAGACGAACAAAGTTCGTCACGCAAAAATAATCCAAAATATCTATAATATAGTAATCAAATCCATATGGACAAATATATATGTAATAAGAATGAATAGTAAGATATATACAATTGAGAATGAGGGCTCGTTTATATACCCACGTAGGGGTGCCCTTAACCAATAGTCATGTCCTTTGAGACACGTCCTTTCGTTATTAATAATTAATTATTATGTTATGAATATCTATTTATGTGATATTTATGTTCATAACATTGCCTTCCCCTTAAAAATGCTTTGTCTTCAAAGCATACTTTATGGAAGACTTATCTCTTGCGCTAGCTTGTAATTATTATTGCATGATTCTTCATTATCGAGTTAGTAATCATTAAGGACTTGAGACGATAGGATCTTCTAAGAACTGAGAAGAACTGTTGCATTGTAAAGGAGTCTGCCCATCCTAATTCGATCTTCTACATGGGGAGTTTATAGGGTTCTTGGAAAGAACTTGATGTATTTCGACTCCAATGATAGCTTCTACTTTGAGCATCACTTGTAGTGGAAGTAATATTTTTTGATGACGATTTTGTATTTGGTGGCCAAGTCGTCCCTCTCATTATCACTGGAATCATCTGAACAGTTCACCAATTCGGACTGCTGAACCTCAGAGACGTATGACCGGGTTTTGACAGAATCAATACTTCGGGGTGAAGTATCAGAAACAATATCTGAGCCTTGCCCTGAACTCTCATCAATCGCCCTGGACGCTTTTCATGGGGCCATGATAGAGGACTTTGATTTATCTCTCCTGTAGTAAAAATGTGGATACATACAGAAATTAGCATGATGAGAAAAGCTTCTTTGCGCAAGATAGAAATGAAATTTGAAACAATGAGAGAAAGAACTCTATATCTCGACCATTTAAAAACCTGGCGTCCTTATGAACAGAATGGTCAAATCGTTTTTAGAGAAAGATTTAGCAATAAAAACAATATCTTTACCTGTCACTTCACCTCATTTCAAATAAATGCCATAAATTTTGACAGGTTGTGACACAAGTTAGTGCAAAAAACATTTAAATTTACCCCGTAGACGGTGCATGTTAATATTTGTATTAATGCACTGATTAATCTGACTTAGCTCCTTTAATTAGGTTTTCTTTAAACTTTAATCACCCTTTTCGACGTTCATCGTATCGGGAGATTTCACTCCTATCCTTCGAGCTCCTAAAACCTGAGATCGCGATGACGCGATCTAGTTAAGAAAAAACGTGATCCGGATTAAGTGTTTAATTAATATCGTGATTTTGCGACTCGGGGCTACGAAGGTATAGTTTCTTGGAAGAGTGAATGCCGAGTCACGAAACCCCGACATTGTTTAACTACGGTTTAAAACGACTTACCCTTGACACTAACTCGAGTGACTTTTGAAACTATCTCGCAACTTCGCCTATCGGAATTATGAAGGTAACAGTTTTGGGGAGAGAGATCGTCGAGACACAAAATCCTGACAGCACTTAACTAAGGTTTAAGGAACTTTACTCTCGGCTCTAACCCGAGTAAGATTTCAAGGTTGTTTCGTGACTTCGCTCATCGGGGCTTGGAAACCGTGTGACTTGTAACTCCCGAAGTGCGATATTCCAAGGCATATAAAAGTAAAAAATCTCGTTTAACGATTAAAAGGTAGTGACTTAGGAGTATAACAGCCCTCGCTACTTTGCATGTCGGGATTACTGAGGTTTTCAGTGGGTAAATATCACGAAGTAAAAGGCAGTTTAAAGGTCAACCTTTGATTTTAAAAATTACATTTAAACCAGTTGAAAAAGGCAGCTCCAACATAGGCTCCAACTAGGGATCCCATCTTCCTGCAAGACGGGAAGAACAATAGACCATGTTCCTGTATTGGGTAAATGGAGTCATTGGTTTTATTTCTGTGAAACTTGCTTAAGGAAAGGGGATACAGAGGGAAGAAGAGATTTCATCTTTTACTTCTGAAAAGCTTTTCAACACTCAAATGCATTTCAAACTCAGTTGCAACCACTTTCATGAATTTCTCCTTCTCGTTACTAAATTCAGGTCTACCTTAAGACAATCAAAACAGTCCTAGGAAATCTAATAGATCTTGTGGCTTTTGGCTTGCATCAAACGAAGTAAATTACATGTTTTTAATCGGGGAGCCCTGTCCGAAATTGGGATGCAGATCGAGTTTCGAGAAAGTTGATTACCAGAGTAGAGTGAGATTCACGTATGATAGCCTTACAGATATATCAGATATTGCTTCACTACCAGCGAGCCTGTTTAGTACCCCGGTGAAGTTAT
>JASDQU011444101.1:31194-43176 GCA_032191745.1 Picea mariana
AATCTATGACGACCAAAATACTTTGTAAACTGCGTGTGTGTGTCAGAAACCAGGAGCACACCTAATCGAAAACCTGTAAACAATCAATCATCTGCAGAATATAATACCAATTCTGAGGTAGGCATTCCCATACTCAGATCACAAATGAATGGAATCGTAGGTTATGGCCACCAATCATAAACTGTTGATCCATGCCATCAAAACACTACATAGCCACCAGGAATACACTGTGGATCTATGTGAGAAGAATTTAATTAAGACGACATAGCCATGTGACATACAAAGTGGATCTATGCACTGACACAAATCGTACATACTCCATAGCAGCCTGGATAAAAAAGATGAGACCCAAGGTCTTCAATCCCGTCACCTGAAAGTACGAATCTAGCCATGCAATTACATATGATGAAGTCGAACATGGTAGAAACTACTTGATTATCGATCATTGATGAAAACCGTTAACAAGTGCGATGGAAATCACCATTGATGTCAATGACTCCCAAGGTACCGAATTACAATCCAAATGAATGCGAATGAATGAGCCAAAGTTGAGCACTTGGTAGAATCTCTCGATCAGGGATCAATGATGTGAAACCCTTGTCGAAAGCGAAGAGACCTTCCATAAGGCATGCAGGCTCTAAGGTACTAAATGATTTCTAAGTCTCATTTCCGGATAATGAGTTGGAGTCGACGGAATAAGACTCGTCACAGGAGGGCCTTAATGTATCCCCCATCAATGACACGAAATAAGTAACAGATTTTGAGGATGAGGCAAAGTAAGAATATGAGTCGAAACAGACACAAGGAAGGTCGACATAGTAAGAATGGACAACTGCAGATTGCCGACTCAATAGAGGGCTTGTGTGAACTTCTCTTGACCATATGAGCGACACGACCAAAGACTTGGCAGCACTGACTCAAAGACGACCCAAGATACGACCTTGTAGCAAGTCGAATGAGAGACAAATGGATTTCCCAACCCAGATTCAAATGACGAATAGGGGTGTCATGTTCAAGAGCGATTCTTACTGCCATTAATATGAATACGAAAACACATCCCTTTCCCAAAATTTCCCCCACCATTTCTGGCGAGTACCTCTTTATTTTTACGCAAGCTTGAGGAGGATAACATATGATTGTTGATGTAAGCTCATCCTTCAGATGAGTCCCCCAGAGTATCTTTAACGAACCCTAGGAAGGAGTGGTTCAGTCCCATTATGGGTCTGTCGATGTTTGTTTAACGAGTCAAAGGATAGAAAACTCATGATTTTTTCATGTTTTGAGAGTCTGAAAAACACTTAAAGAGAACTCTCCCAGTTATTTTTTCGTAAATAAATTTGACGAGACCAAAAAAGTGATAAACTATCGCCTGTCGAACATTTTCTTCAGAAGAACTCTCCCAGTTCTTTTTTCGTAAATAAATTTGACGAGACCAAAACAGTGATAAACTATCGCCCGTCGAACATTTTCTTCAGATACTTTAACGAGCGTGAAGAGAACAAGATCGCTCGGCAATCTTTTCATTTTTATGGAGCGTGAAAAGAGCTTAAAGGATACTCCTTTAGGGTTGTCGTTTTCATGTTACCATATGAGTACGAAAAGATGAGAAAAAATATACTCGGTTACGTTCTCATATATTTTCGAGCGCGAGAACGAACGAAGACTGAGCTCGAGGTTTTTCTAAAAACCCTAAAAAGTAGTCGTACATGTGACAAAAAGAAAAAACACCCATACTCCTTCGTTTGGACTTCAAAGTTGCTATATCTGCAAAAAACCACACTCATAGGACTATTAGGGCATTAGGTTTTATAGACAAAATAATATAAAAAATCAACAAAAATTGTAAAAAGTGAATAAATATGGGTAAAAAGGTCTTTTACCATTTCATTGTGATTTTGCCAAAAACTTTGCCCAACACACCTCATTTTCCCCCAAATTTCTTCGCTCGATTGCAGGAGGCACAAGCGATCATTTGGCGAACCGTTTCAGCCAATGAGGTAAGATCTTGATCCTTTAACTTTTCCATGGTTTAGTTTTAGTTTTTATTGGCAATTTTTAGGGTTTTAAATCCATTTTAGGTTCACGCCATGCGTTCGGTCGTCAATTTTGTTATCAGAAAAATCGGTAGGTGTGGACACTAACAGATCTCCCTAGATCCACCTGGATCTAGAACAAAATAGGACAGGACATGACTCTTTCCCTAAGTTGTAGTCATTGAATCTACTAATAAGAATGAATGAGTGACATACCTTTATATCGCTTCCTTATGTCTTTGTTGTTCTCGCTTCACTTCGGTGCTCTTGTGAAGTCAGGTCCAAGACAACACAAACCAATCAAAGTGAAGATATCAAAGTATATTCAATGTCGACCTATGCATATGATCAATGAGTTATGCTATAAAATAAGAGTGATTTTATGGAAAATGGAGATGCCGTTGTATTACATTAATTGAAAGTAGAAGATACAACCTGATCGCCTTGATGTTGCAAGATTTCTTTCAATGACTCTTGGTTCCAACAGACACACTTGCTCTGTACTTGCATGAAGAATATATAATACCTCTTGATAGACCAAATAGAGTCTTCAAGCTTCTGTCCAAGCATGGTTCTTCACACAATTCTTTCACCAATTCTTCATTCAATCTTGCTTAACCTTTTCCATGAGAAACCTTTCAATATATAGGAGAAGGAGGGATGGTAACATGGATGAGGATGATCCCACCAAATCTGAGAATTCAATAGGATGCCAACCATGCGAATGCCAACTCATTTTCTAAAAGATCCCCTTCTATAACCTTCATGACCTTTTCTCCTTTCCAAGCTTAAAAACAGGTTCACACCCTATCTATGGAGCATACTGCGAAAAGTTCACACCCTAAGTGTGGGTGTCCTGCGAGAATGAAGGATTCTCACACCCTGTAACATAGACAACCTATGAACTCATCTTAAAAATGTATTTTTGGAAGAAGACAACAGTCACTTTTCTCAGGCAAAAAGTCCTTGTGGGAGCCTGAACACATCACTTGTAGAGACATCACCAGGGTTACCAAAATCATGTGTAACAGGTGTTATCCCCCCACTTCTAGGGGTAACTAGAGAAGAAATTTCTCTCCATGATCCAAATTTCAGACAGTTGATCCGATGATGCTATTTCAGGCTCTCCACAGACAACCCTTATATGCCTCCCATCCATTCTCATCTCAACTCACTTGTATGATATGGTCCTTTGCATACTCAACTACATCATTCTAATACTTCAAATCAAGTGATACTGTTAATACTCGGGGCATGAAAATGGTGATCATGGGTTGATTTTGATAATGGATCATGATTCTGTGAAGCCATGTTTTTTTCCTAGTCTCACCTTGGTGGTCATTATCATCTTCTAGTCAAGCACTGACACTCTTGGGAAAACTTGTATTACTGAGGGGGTCATTTTTCCTCTATCTCCTATCTATTGTCATTTATTTTGGGTTGGGTGTTACATGCATCCTAAAAATTTTTGTGCCTCATAATACCATGAGAAGAAGGGGATAGAAACACCAAGGTTGATACAACTTTACAAAAAAAAGACATAGAAAGAGCAAAAGCCCCAGATTCAAAATGTGGGGAAAGAAACAAATAAGAAAGAAAACAAAGTATTAAAAACCAAGAAAATAAAGAAGGATGAGATCTACCCCCTTGCTAAGAGGCCATCACCCCAATTCCTATGCAATGAATTCATATATTACAAAAGGAATTAGCAAATGAACTGTTAAAATCTAAAAGAGGTCAAATCTATAAAGAAAAAGACAAGTCGGGGTTTGGAAAGACATAATGCCAAGGAAAGGGTATCTCGTTGCTTAAGCTCTCCCTCTACAAAGGCACTCATGAGGATAAACATTATACATGGCCTTGCATGTCAATGACATCCACCCTATGAAGTAAACCCAATCCATACCATTATCATTGCACATACCCCTTGATGGGTTTCCTTGGGACATACCTCTTGATCTGGGTACTAACACACCTAATAGGGTTGGATAATAATGACCCTCCTATTACCACCCAAACTAACAACCTTTGTAAGAGTCCTCTTGGGGATGAGAAATGCACCATTGTCACCTTAGCACAATATCCCCTTCACTTTAGGTTAGCTCCTTGAAGCCATGGGGGTATCGCAATCCTTGGAAACAACTTTTATAACATATTTCACTATCTCATGATACAAGTCACTTCAAACTACACATCTCTCATCATGATGATACAAGTCACTTCAAACTACACATTTCCAACTATGTGTCCAACTACACGTGTTAGCTCAACAACAACCCAATAATGATTAGTTGCAAATATAAGTGAATAATAACCCTGCAATTAGCTCAAACTTGCAAAGGGAGGTGGTGAATCTCCCTAGGGTTTCACCTAAAATATCCAAAATGAAATATAACAACTATGAAGCACTTATGATCCAGGTGGATATTGGTGTCCACCCACCTGTTCCAACTGGCTCCTCTTGTCAATTTTTAGTTCAACACGTTCTTCTATACTTCTTTGTAATTGTGGGGTCTATACTTCCAAGGCTGTCTGAAGCCCTACACATCTTCCAGGTGGATACCAGTGGCCTCCCACCTAATCTAACTGCTTTATTTTGTATGATTTCATGTCAACACATCTTGCTGTACTTCCAGGGCCATTTTGGAGCCCTAAACATTGTTATTTTGGTGTGCCATAGTCAAACTATAGACAGAATCAGAGTTTGATGACATAGTGCATAGTTATCTAAAAGACCTTTCCAATAGGCTATCACTTGCCTAAAACGAAGATCATATGCAAAAGTTACGACCCTAGGAAGTTAATGTACTGACTTACCCAAACGACGCCCACATGAATTTTGGAGTTTCATCTCCTAGGGTTAGGTTTTTGTATGTCTAGGGTTTTGGCATTGATGTTTATCATAAAAAGGCCTTTAGAGCCTCATTGTAATGATCTTCCTGCAAATGAGTGTATCCATCACATCTCTTCTCAGAGATAAAGTTGCCACCATTCTAGTGAGTCTTGCACTCTGTGTTTTTACAGTCTCTTTACAATTATTTCATTAATAGAAATTGAGTACTGCTGTATTTCTCTGTTTCTGGCGATTTCCATTAGTATTTCATTATAATTTATCTGCTTTCATTTCGTTCCAAAAATAATCCAGATCAGTGGTATCAGAGGAGGCTGCTCTTGATCATTTTTCTGTGGATGTCCCCGACGAGGTCCGAGTATATCCAGTTGGGTCTCAAGCTTGTCTCTCTTGAGGACAATCACTCTCACATGCCAAAGGAACTCTCGATGGCAGAAAAAAAAAATGGCGGAGAAGAAGATTCTATTAACCCATTTCTTGAGCAAGCTCTCTCGTGACAGAGGGACGAAATGATGGAGAATTTTGCACACATCCTTCAACGCCTGCCGATAACAACATGCACATCTTCATCAAGCGACCATTTTGGAGGAACCTCGCCCTTCAAGGTACAAGTTAATTTTGATATTCCCATATTTGAAGGTCAGATAGATGCAGGTGCCCTAAAAAAATGGTTAAATCTATTAGAAGGTTATTTCTCTGTTCAAAATTTTTTCAACAGGGAAAAGATCACCTTCACACTCCTCAAGGCTCTCCCCCATCTCAAACATTGGTGGGAAACTTACTGGGAGAAAATTTCCACAGGGGAATCTGGAATACATGGGGCCGAGCCCACTTGGAATTTTTTTGTGGATGCGGTCCAAGAAGAATACTATCCTGTTGATAACTATGACGACCAATACATGAGATGGACCGTGTTGCAACAAGAGAAGAGCCAAACAGTGTTGAAGTTCACAAATACTTTCCATACCTTGCGCACCAAGATGGGTATCAAAGACTCTGAGTGACATCTGGTTCTGAAATACCATGGAGCTCTGCATAGGTACATCCAAACCGAAATGGATTTGATACACATCTCATCATTGGGAGTTTCCTATCAATATGTTGTCAAAATCGAGCATAAATTTAGGCACCAGAACAAAGGTGAATTCGGGTCTGCAAATCTGCAACAACCAAAGCACGGTAAAGATGTACCTAACCAACAAACTCTAGACAACTAGTCAAAGACACATGACATAAAGGGTAAAATAAAGATGAAGAATGACATTGGGAAGTGGTGTGACTTCCACAAAATCCCCTGGAACAACAACAATGAATGTCACTCGAAACAGTCATTGGTGGCCAAGGCCAAAGTCACAGAGCCGAACTTTGATTTGAAATCCGATCCAGAAAATATTGAAAATAGACAGATCATCGACACAGACCCCACTGCTACCGTCGCAAACACAACAATTCATCTAGAAGAACCAATAGATCTTGAAGAGGGGGAGCTCCTCTTCCATTCACAGATGTGGGTGAAGGGGACCCCATTGCATTTCATTGTTAATAACGACAGCCTGAAGAACCTCATCTTAGCTAAGTTCTTAAAACAATTGGGGTTTTCGACAACACCACACCCGCAACCATACAACATTGAGTGGCTTCACCAGGGACGAGATCTTCACGTCAGCCAACAGTGTCACCTGTCCTATGGCATCCATCCCTTCAAGGATGAGGTAGTGTGTGATATTTCCCCTCTTAATGTCTGTGATGTTGTTTTGGGCCAACTATATATGTGAAAACGTCATGTTGTCTATGAGTCTAGACCCCATAGTGTCATTATTACTCTGGGAGATCAGCTCTACAGGATACCAGAGGTAGTTCCGACTACTGCTCCACCAAAACAACACCGCAAGTTAATCTCTCATACTGAAAAATTCATCCTCTTCACATTCTATTCAAAGGATACACATAAGATGACTACAACCATTGCAGCCTCAACACCTTCTATCCAACAAAAACAGATTGTCAAAGAGGCTAAAGATATTGTTTCTTCACCTACAATGGTGCCTACACAATGCCCCATCCAACCCAAAGGCAACAAGTTGGTGGAATAGATTCAACCCCTCCAACAACATGTTTGTGACCATCTTCCAGAATCCAAGAAGCACAACTCCTCCAATAAGGCACGCAACTCACCAAGATTCATATTCAAAAAATGATTTCCTTTCTTCCTTGGGCACTTAACGCAATGGAGACCATTGCTTTCTAAAGGGGGAGGATTGATCCAGGTAGATATTGGTGGCCACCCACCTGTTCTAACTGGCTCCTCTTGTCATTTTTTAGTTCAACACGTTCTTTTGTACTTCTTTGTAACTGTGGGTTGTACACTTCCGGGGCTATTTGAAGCCCTAAACATCTTCTAGGTGGATACTGGTGGCCTCCCACCTAATCGAACTAGATTATTTTGTATGTTTTCATGTCAACACATCTTGCTGTACTTCCAGGGCCATTTTAGGGCCCTAAATAATGTTATTTTGGTGTTCCACAGTCAAATTGTAGACAGAGTCAGAGTTTGACGACATAATGCGTAGTTCTCTAAAAGACCTTTCCAATGGGATATCACGCGCCTAAAACGGAGATCATATGCAAAAGTTATGACCCCAGGAAGTTAATGTACTAACTTACCCAAACGGGGCCCACATGACTTTTGGTGTTTTATCTCCTAGGGTTAGGTTTTTGGATGTCTAGGGTTTTGACATTCATGTTTATCATAAAAAGGCCTTCAAAGCCTCATTGTAATGATCGTCCTGCGAATGAGCGTAGCCGTTCCATCTCTTCTCAGAGATAAAGCTGCCACCATTCTAGCAAGTCTTGCACTTTGTATTTTTACAGTCTCTTTACAATTCTTTCATTAATAGAAATTAAGTATTGATGTATTTCTCTATTTCTGGAAATTTCCATGAGTATTTCATTATAATTTCTATTCTTTCATTTCGTTCCAAAAATAATCCGGATCAACTTAAGAGATGAAGTTCACCGTTAGAATGTGTTAGATATCCTTTACAAACAATATACAAGTGAAATATAAGCCAAAGTTGGGTTAGAATGCACCTTTTATAATTAAACCTGAGACGAACAAAGTTCGCCACGCAAAAATAATCCAAAATATCTAGAATATAGTAATGAAATCCATATGGACAAATATATATGTAATAAGAATGAATAGTAAGATATATACAATTGAAAATGAGGGCTCGTTTATATACCCACGCAGGGGTGCCCTTAACCAATAGTCATGTCCTTTGAGACACGTCGTTTAGTTATTAATAATTAATTATTATGTTATGAATATCTATTTATGTGATATTTATGTTCATAACATTGCCTTCCCCTTAAAAATGCTTTGTCTTCAAAGCATACTTTATGGAAGACTTATCTCTTGTGCTAGCTTGTAATTATTGTCGCATGATTCTTCATTATCGAGTTAGTAATCATTAAGGACCTGAGACGATAGGATCTTCTAAGCACTGAGAAGAACTATTGCATTGTAAAGGAGTCTGCCCATCCTAATTCGATCTTCTGCATGGGGAGTTTATAAGGTTCTTGGAAAGAACTTGATGTATTTCGACTCCAATGATAGCTTCTACTTTGAGCATCACTTGTAGTGGAAGTAATATTTTTCGACGACGATTTTGTATTTGGTGGCCAAGTCATCCCTCTCATTATCACTGGAATCATCTGAATAGTTCACCAATTCAGACTGCTGAACCTCAGAGACGTATGACCGGGTTCTGACAGAATCAATACTTCGGGGTGAAGTATCAGAAACAATATCTGAGCCTTGCCCTGAACTCTCAGCAATCGCCCTGGACGCTTTTCATGGGGCCATGATAGAGGACTCTGATTTAGCTCTCCTGTAGTAAAAATGTGGATACATACATAAATTAGCCTGATGAGAAAAAATTCTTTGCGCAAGATAGAAATGAAATTTGAAACAATGAGAGAAAGAAATCTATATCTCGACCATTTAAAACCCTGGCGTCCTTATGAACAGAATGGTCAAATCATTTTTAGAGAAAGATTTAGAAATAAAAACAATATCTTTACCTGTCACTTCACCTCATTTCAAATAAATGCCATAAATTTTGACAGGTTGTGACACAAGTTAGCGCAAAAAACATTTAAATTTACCCCGTAGACGGTGCATGTTAATATTTGTATTAATGCACTGATTAATCTGACTTAGATCCTTTAATTAGGTTTTCTTTAAACTTTAATCACCCTTTTTGACGTTCGTCGTATCGGGAGATTTCACTCCTATCCTTCGAGCTCCTAAAACCCGAGATCGCGATGACGCGATCTAGTTAAGAAAAAATGTGATCCGGATTAAGTGTTTAATTAATCAGTGTTTAATTAATATCGTGATTTTGCGACTCGGGGCTACGAAGGTATAGTTTCTTGGAAGAGTGAATGCTGAGTCGCGAAACCCCGACATTGTTTAACTACAGTTTAAAATGACTTACCCCTGACACTAACCCGGGTGACTTTTGAAACTATCTCGCAACTTCGCCTATCGGAATTATGAAGGTAACAATTTTGGGGAGAGCGATCGTCGAGACACGAAATCCTGACAGCACTTAACTAAGGTTTAAGGAACTTTACTCTCGGCGCTAACCCGGGTAAGCTTTCAAGGTTGTTTCGTGACTTCGCTCATCGGGGCTTGGAAACTGTGTGACTTGTAACTCCCGAAGTGCGATATCCTGAGGTATATAAAAGTAAAAAATCTCGTTTAACAGTTAAAAGGTAGTGACTTAAGAGTATAACGACCCTCGCTACTTCGCATGTCGGGATTACTGAGGTTTTCAGTGGGTAAAGATCACGAAGTAAAAGGTAGTTTAAAGGCCAACCTTTGATTTTAAAAATTACACTTAAACCAGTTGAAAAAGGCGGCTCCAACATAGGCTCCAACTAGGGATCCCATCTTCCTGCAAGATGGGAAGAACAATAGACCACGTGCCTGTACTGGGTAAATGGCGTCATTGGTTTTATTTCTGTGAAACTTGCTTAAGGAAAGGGGATACAGAGGGAAGAAGAGATTTCATCTTTTACTTCTGAAAATATTTTCAACACTCAAATGCATTTCAAACTCAGCTGCAACCCCTTTCATGACTTTCTCCTTCTCGTTACTGAATTCAGGTCTACCTTAAGACAATCAAAACAGTCCTAGGAAATCCAATAGATCTTGTGGCTTTTGGCTTGCATCAAACGAAGTAAATTACATGTTTTTAATCGGGGAGCCCTGTTCGAAATTGGGATGCAGATCGGGTTTCAAGAAAGTTGATTACCAGAGTAGAGTGAGATTCACGTATGATAGCCTTACAGATATCTCAGATATTGCTTCACTTCCAGCGAGCCTGTTTAGTACCCCGGTGAAGTTATCTGGCCCTTTTTACTGAATTTCCTTTCAAAACTTCGAAATATATTTATGCATTTAAATGCTGAGATGAGGGAAATAATTTCTGAATTTCCTTTCATCGTCTCTTTGGACTAGATGGGGGCAATCAAATATGAATTTCCTTTCACCATATATCTTATAATTTACTTTTTAGAACACGAAGTGGGGGCAATCAGTTTGTACGGGGGATGATATTTGTGTAATATTTGCAGTGGAGGTCTGTCAACTTGCTTTGATTACTCAGTACCAACCTTCCCTTAACTTTCAAAACACCTTAGCCCACTGGGAAAATGGGAAATATTACTTCCAGGGGCCTTCCTTCGAGCAAGCCTCAATCTTTCAAAAACTGTTGAAAAACTTAGAAGTGTCAGGATCAACCTACGCATAACTTTGCTTAGTAAGAGACTGAGTGGTTGTGAAGATTGACTTACTTTCTGAAATCTACTTTACAACTTCCAAAGCTAAAATGCAATCTCTTCTCCCTATGTATGGAACTCAGAAAGAAGCTTGGTTTTTTTTTTTTTTTTAAGAAGGTAAGTCCGAGGATAGAAAAAAGGTGATGGAGAGAAATCTGGGATTCAAAACATAGGGATTATGGATTAAAAATGACTTTTGGGACCCTTTTCTGGAGACGCTTTACTTTCTCTGATTATTTTAATTACCTCCTATCTTTGTCTAGGTGAAACTCTTAGGACCCAGAGTAAGGAGTCGTTCTTTTAATCACTAGTCAAGTGAAAACATTATATTTATGAGATCATTACGGCGCTTTGGAGACCTTCGTTTAAAAAATAAAATTCTTAGGAATTCATAACTTTGCCTTACCATTTTAAAATAACAGAAAACCTTTTCTATCACCTGTTTTTGGCAAATTTATTCTCCGATATATGACTTTCTATTTACTCCTTTCACTCGTTTGGGCTGCAAGCCGGAATCTTGCAAACACGAAGAGTATCAGGGCTTCTTTTATTTTTTATTTTTTAAAAGAGCTGAATGCATTGAAAATTTTGTATCTCTACTTCTACAAAAATCACTGACCTGATTAATTAGTGGTGAAAGTAAACTTACCAAAGAGATATTATGAAATAGGAAGAAAACAAAAACCGGTATATACAGTGGATTTTTTTTTGGGAACCAATTATTGCATATAGTGTTTTAAATAACGCCCGTTGACAGGGGCGTTGAAGATTTTACCGTCCAGATTTTCTAATAGAAACAGATTTTTTCTTTCAGGAGCCGCGACTTTGAACGGTTCGCACCAGATATGATCGAATTTGCCATGTTTTGCTGAGTCTTCCTGCAAGATACCAGATATAATAAATATGCAGAACATAAATAAAATGCTAGAAATGGCAGAATAACAGTAATATAACCAGCATAATTTTCACAATAACACAGAAATAATATGAGAACAACAACTGAAATAACACTTTGATTCAGAAAGCAATGTTCACAGGCCTCTTCGAGGGGGCAACCCCCAGTTGAGCAGTGTTCTGTTACAATAATCTCCAAGCTAGGGTTTTCATACCCTCAACCCTTATTTATACTAAATATGTCTATTAAGAGAAGCATCTAGAGGAAGATCCTTCTAGAAGCGGAAGCTTCTATTAGGTCTTCTTACATCCGCCTTATTCTATTTTATTGAAAGGCCTTATTAATATTGACCT
>JASDQU011444102.1:0-14049 GCA_032191745.1 Picea mariana
CCGGAATTCACTGTGCGCCGTTGATCCGGGCGCGCTGATCCAGATCGTTCGATCTTGCTTACTGTTTACCACGGGTGCATGTTGCCCGAGACCTTGGGTAAGTGGGTTTTAACCCACCCTTTGATTTCCTACCCCCGCTAGCAAGAAATATCGCTAACAGAGTATTAATGTGTTTTGAATTTTTTTTGATATAGTCCATAAATATTTATGGAGGTTAGGTCATGAAAAGGGGTCAAAGAAGACATGGTCATGTGAGAACTGAAAAGGAAAAGGTGACCAGAGAAAAGACCAATTAGATATAGGCACATGACCAATGTTGATTACTAGAATAAGTGTTGATTCTTGTCGACCCCACAAAGGGACCAGTTAATGGGGCCAATGTTGAAATTTTCTCAAATGTTTCCTATAGTCATTGAAATTTGACATGGTTGCACTAGATGCATGCCTTGACAGTATGGGAGAGTTTCAAGACTCATATTACCCATATTATACCCACATACGTGAATGCTCTGTAACTGGGTGGCCAATAAGTGGAATATGGTCAATATCTTAGATGAGAGAAAAAAATCAAAGATAAGATCAAATAATTGATGAAGCTTGTGCAAATTTTTTTGTACTTGTCTATCGAGTATTAATGTGTTTTGAATTTTTTTTGATATAGTCCATAAATATTTATCGAGGTTAGGTCATGAAATGGGGTCAAAGAAGACATGGTCGTGTGAGAACTAAAAAGGAAAAGTTTACCAAAGAGAAGACCAATTAGATATAGGCACATGACCAATGTTGATTACTAGAATAAGTGTTGATTCTCGTCGACCTCGGAAAGTGACCAGTTAATGGGGCCAACATTGAAATTTTCTCAAACTTTTCCTATAGTCATTGAAATTTGACATGGTTGTACTAGATGCATGCCTTGACGGTATGGGAGGGTTTTAAGACTCAAAGATTACCCATATTATACCCACATAAGTGAATGGTCTGTAATTGGGTGGCCAATAAGTGGAATATGGTCAATAGCTTATATGAGTGAAAAAATCAAAGATCTTCATTTCGACATCTCACAATGTGACATTCAATATTCATTTTGATTGAAGAAAATGGAAATCACCACTTAGTTATTCTAGTTGATCATCACCTAATACATATTCTAACTCATCCATACACTTAACATGACGAGAACCTTGAGGAAATTTTACCAAACCTTTTCATTTTGATGAGGTCAACACTTCTAAATATTTATGTTTTCCAAAATATATAATTAACCTCAACAAGTTCATGCATACGAACATGTTCAAGTCTTTGAATGCTACCATAGAATGAAAAGCACTAGAAAATTACCCTTCCTAATAAAAAAAAATTCAAGATTTCTAGGTGGCCTTGACAATCTCCTACATCCCCACATTCTTAGTCCTCTCAACGATTTTGATTGAATGAATGTCATTGGAAAGTTGAACTAGTTCATCATGTTGTGATAATTCTATCATCTCCAAACAAGTAAGTTTTCCAAAACTTTTGAGTATCCTTGATGACTGCTAGATTTATACATATTTAATTACCTAAGCATTATCGAATAGTGAAAGTTACATGGAAGTTTTATCAAGTCTTCACATCCCTTAATTGGTATTTGAAGTGACAAGAACACTAATTATCCAAAGTTGTTTAGAAGATTGCTTATATGCCAAATCTAGATGAATTAGGGATGTGAAGTTTCCAAATATTTCAAGAAGCATAAGTAAGTTGCAGTGATGTAAACTTCACAATGCTACTTGGAATCTCTTGTAAATTACAACACTTCTTCAAATTAAGCTCCTAAACTACATATAATTCACCAAACCCTTCTAGCAACTGCGTAAAGATGCTATAATTATTCAAATCTTATTTTTTTAAAGATTTCTAGTCCTTCAAAAATGTCATAAATTCTTTTTATCCCTCCACCACCTTTCATGGTTAGTGTTTACATTTTCTACCTTTGGAAAGGCACAATTGTTTTCACTTGTGTAACTATCTTTATCTATTAATTTATTTTTATCAGTTCTCGTGGGTTGAAATTGATGGGATGCCTTTTGATAAAAAAAATACTAGATAGTAGAAAGAGAAAAGTTGGAGAATGTGTAATTTGTGAGAGAGATGGTTTGTAAAGGCATAAAATAAGGATAGTCTTTTTTTAGCACAAGATGTAAATTGGAGAAAAAAATGAAAACAAATTTGGCATTAGTTAGTGTCTAGTTGAAGAATGTACTATGGCATAATTCATGCCTTGTGAGTCATATGATAAATGCTAGGAACTTTACATGGAGGTATTTCAATGTCAGGTATGGAGGTGTTACAAAACCAAGTGAATAAATACTCGTTGGTAAGGTGAGGTACAAAGAGAAAGAGAGAGAGGATGACCTATGTATTTTGAGGGAGATAGATTGCAAAGGTTTAAGTGATTGTGTAGCACAAGGTGTAAGTTGAATAAAAAATCTGAGTAATTGAGCTAAAAAAGAGAAAGAATGATGTTAGTTAATGTGAAATAGAAGAAGATGTCAAGATTCATGCTCTATAAGTTCTCTAGTAGAGACTAGAATCTTTAGATGGAGGTGTTACCAGGTTGGGTTATGCCATCACAAGAAAATAAATTTGTCATTGTGTCTACCTTTTACGTGGTATTATTAATTCACATTCTAAACATTTTGCCCTTTCAAATCAAGGTTCGTTGTGTTTTTTCCTCTTTAAGGAAAATATTTTTACTTTTTTCCTTTTGAAGAAAGATTTGATTACAAGATTATTGAATTTTTTGGTTCTTTGAACCTTTGAATAATGGATGTTGGAGAGGTGTGTTTGGAATATATAGGGAAAAAAATCTTAGTTGTGTATGTTTACGATTATAATGTTTATGCACAATACAATATCGTATGTTGTGTTATGCATCACTATGTTATGTCAAGAGTGAATGATAATGCATATTTGTTATGCAAGCATTGTTGCAAGGAATATTCTTTCCCTGTTTAAATAAAGTTACCTTAACGATATATATATGGCCTCAAATACAATACATTATTGCTGGCATGTTTGATTGAATCCTTGATCTTGTATTATTATTATTTATTGATTTTATCACTATATCAAGATCTTGCTTGAAACAAACTAAGTGCCATTTTCTTAGGTGGTATTTATTGTATTTATTGATTTCACATAATCATTTAATGAGATATATGGAGATATGCCATTTTCTTTTTGGTATTGTGACTATTGGAGCAGCTATATGGGACCTTCAACTATTAGCATGTTTGGTGGATCTCAAACATACTTATATATATGCATGTTGATGTAGGAGCATCGCCAGCAAAGCACAAGCATGGAAGACAGCTAGGCACACTAGCGCACATTTTGAAATATTTTGAATTTCAAAGATCGGTGTATTAATGTAATATCTGACAATTTTTTTTGAGTTATGAACATATTTAATGATCAGAGGCTAAGCCATCATGTAAGATCGATGGGGAATGTATTTTTTTTTATGAATCATATCAAAGTACGGATCTGGAGCTTGCGCTCTTATCTGTCTAACTCGATATTTATTGTAATAAATGTTAAGTAGCTAATAAAATTCAATTACGATAAGATAACGTAGTTTAGTTGGAGGGAAAGGCTCAAAGAGCACCCCTTTTGTATAAAGCTTTGTAATATTTCCCAGTTGATGGTTGTTGTTGGAAGGTTGCTGATAGACAATAACTAATTAACAGTGTATGAATGCATGTAAGTTTTAGTTGGATAAGTATAACAGAGGAATATTGTCCCAAATGTGTGTTGTTATGTGTCTATCTGAATGAGTGAATGGTAGACTGTCTGTTATTTTTCAATACTCTGTTATTTCTTGTTCTTGAATCCATGACCACATTTTCTTTGTTGAATGCATGAGTCACTGTGAAGAGTGAATAAGTCTCAATTGTTTCTCTTCAATGAGTGAGTGCAAGGTGTGCATAGTGTCCACAAGGAGTGCATGACCAAGTCTGTTTCGAATCGAAAGCTCAGGAGAGTTAGCGTGAAACTTATGTGTGCAAGGAGTGCATCGACGCCCGCAAGGAGCACGTGACATATTTTTTAGACTCGAAATCTCATGAAGGATAGCATGATTTCAGTCAAGGTAGACAAAAGTGGTTGGATAAAAGTTGCAAGGAGTGCAAATCCATCCACAAAGGGAGGTGAGTCATGGATGAAAGTCCATTGCAAGGTGTGCACAGATCAAGAATTTGATTAAGTGTTGAAGACATTGTTCCAAGGAACCAAGAAAACTAAAGGAGTAAGCTCAGGAGGAAGAGTGGCAGAAATTCTTCAAAGAAGAGAAGTCCCTGAAGTCCCCATCTAAGACAGTGGACAAGATTTGTTCTAGAGGGAGACAAACGATCCCAAACGATCGGATATGGCAAAGCTACGAGGAGAATAGTCGTGGAGCGTTTCAGTACTTCATAGTTCGACAAGTTTGAAGACTTGATGAAACCAGAATCGCAAAGTCCGAAGTCGCGATCCAATCTCAGTTGTTGATCATGAGAGGATTACGTGGCATTGGATTAAGGAGTTTTGGAATTGGAAGCCTAGAAGTTTATAACGAGAGACCTAGAGTTTCATGAAGTCCCAAAAACCAAACCATAGTGGGGCCGACGAATCTGAGGAGACGCGTGGCAGAAGTTCAGAGATTCAGAACAATGCATTTTGGGAAGACGATTAGGGAGAGTTCAAGATATCCACAAAGCCTGAATTGCAAAGATATAGACCCACGGTCATAGTCGTGGTTGTTGGGAGGAAAAAGGGGCCAAAAGAGTCTCTTTGAATCAATATTCTAACAATCCAAGACTAGGAGGTCGAGAAGCCCTTTGGAGGGAAGGGGGTCTGCGCCACATGTTATTATCAGCACAATAATATTTCAAGGCACAAATATGCCCCTCAAATCATGACACTATAGTCAAAGGGATTCTATAAAAAGTATTTCCCCCAAAATAATAACATTCCAATGCAATATGTGAATGTATTTCAATAAACTTTGCAAAATCTTGAAGAATGACAATTTGAAATCTAGAAAATGAGATTTCAAAAAATATTATACATTAATATTTGAAAATCCATGAAACATCATTATTCTGGATATCACAAAATCCTACCCACTATGATATCACTGCGTGTGCGCGAGACCGAGGGTTGCAAGGAGATCATTGAGTGAGAAACCAAGGTCAAGGAGATAGATTGCGAGGGTAAGGACATAGACTGTGAAGTAAAGGATACCATTGAGCACAAAATCAAGGGCAAGGAGATAAGTAATAGTTTCATATATGAGGGAGATAGGTGAGGAGCAATGGGAGGATTCATCTTGCATTCCTCATTCAAAAAATGTTGTGGGAGGTTTTGAGGTGGGTTGTGGAATGGAGGGTGCAAATTGGGTAGAGTCTTTAATGAAGGGTCATTTTTATGTGTGATATACTAATGAAATAACCTAACATTCTAGATTGTGTGGACATGATGGACCCATCTGTTGGGTTACTTTCTTGGTTTTCACACTCTAAAGAAATGTTGGGTGGATTTCACACTCTAGAGAAATGTTGGGTGGTGTTCAATAGCCCCTTTACCATTTCTTGAATACTTCTAGTGCATCTAAATTTTCTCTACTTTATGTGTTTGAATTGCAATTGCATCTGATGAATCAATCCAAACAAAGTTTCCAATATCACTTAAGGTTCTTAGATCTCTCCTCTTTAGAATTTGGTAATGTTTGTATGCCTAATAAAGTACGAGAAAGATCTAGATTGGAAGTTCTCAGGTGACAAGAAATTGGCAGGTTTCGGTAATATTTTGTGAGAAATTATAAAATTTTAACAAAACATTTCTATGTTACAACAATCATCATCATCGTCATTTTCATTGTCGCAGTTGTCATCATCATCATCATCATCATCATTGTCATTGTCATCATCATCGTCACTGCCATTGTCATCATCATCATCATATTGTCATCATCGTCATCGTCGTCATCATCATCGTCATCGTCATGATCTTCATCCTCATGATCGTCATCGTCACCAATATTGTCATCACCATCCTCATCAATATTGTCATCATCATTCTCATCAATATTGTCATCCTCATGATCATCATCGTCTTGATCGTCATCGTCATCAATATTGTCATTGTCATCGCAATCATCATCATTATACAAGTTAAGGGACATGTGAGTTAGTGGTTATACATACCCTACCCCCTCTAGGTTTTGAACGTGTGACATCCAAGGAGTAAATACATGTTCTTAACGATTAGGCCCACTATATAATATACATTAATTATTATAATATGTTTATTATTTCATTATATAATATATATTAAATATTAAATATATTAATTATTGTTGGTTATTTATATATACTGTATGAGTTTGTATCCTCAACTTGAGTGACCCAGGGTTCATGTCTGTTTGGGGTTCAACCAAAGTCTCTAAAACTATCGGCCCTCTTGGTAAACTAGAAGGAAATGCAACGCACAGGGTGAACTACGTCGTCTCACATAATATAGTCTTAATGGGTGGATGCAATACTCATGTGTTTGCAACCTAGGATTGATTGGGGGGATATGAGAACTTTATGACGAGAGTTCTATTTTAACTTATTAATGCAATACATTGTCAATTATGATTATGCGGGAAATATAAAAACTCGTTCATTTAGAATATCAACAACTACTGAAGACAATAAAAAAGCACATGCATCCAATCGCATAACACAGGTTTTACTGTGGTTCACCCCCCCTGGGCTACATCCACAAGGATATGGCTCTTAGCTCTTTTATTATAGTAGTTGTGAACTACAACACCATTCACTTTACAAATCTTCTCAGTTGGGTTGAGATCTATTATGAGGCAGACTAGATCACACCAGGCTCCTTAGCCTGCGATCTCACACTCAATATCTACCCTCCTCAGTCCTCTCTAGCTCACTATCTTACAGAATTAGGGCATACGGAAAAATATTACATTGCATCTGCTTCCTCGCATCCATATCTCCCTATGATGCCTAGGTATATATATTTATATGTTTCTTGCTCTTTATCCATTACAATGTGTTGCAAAAAACCTAACCCTAACATCATTAGGTCTTCCATGCATGCGTGCATGATTCTCTTCCTTCCAGCTGTCGCTTCTCTCGTGTATGCCTTCTTTCCCAAAATCACATTTCTTTCCTCTTTGGCCTACTTCCAACAAGCCCCCAACACTAACACGTGGCTCATCCCAAGCCACCTAACCTTTGTGCGCTTCGTCGATCTCCCTGGTGATCGCCTGGAACTTCTCCTTGAGCTCTATTGCTTGTGTTTGAGCCTGCACAGTCTTATCCTTGAGCGTGTCCACTGTCTGGACTACAATATCATCACTAATAAACCCTACGCACTCGGCCTGGGTCTGTTCCATATATGTATTGGTTTTCTTTGCCTGTGCAATGACTTCTACTACTCGCTGTTGAAGTGGTTTTGTTTGATCCCGATGCTCCTTTTTCTATGTTTAGGCAGTGGTGAGTTTCGCCTATAGTTTCTTCATATCCTATGCCCCTTTGATGTGCTCCATGATGGATATTGTCTTCTGCCTCTCCTTGAGGTCCTGGATAGTTGCGCTTATCCTTTCTTATTCCTTGTCCCACCGCTGGACTTACTAATCCTCTTCTAGCTTCATCCAAAGCTATGCTTCTTTATCGAACAAGTCGGTTGCTACGCTAACCTATTTCTCTATCTTCTGTAGCTTCTTTGTTGCCTCCTTCTTCCTTTTCTCCCTTACCTTTGGTGGAGTTGTAGGTGTGAGATGCTCATGGATATTTTCAATCTCCTTTTGATATTGATTGATTGCTTGTGCAATCTGATCAATCTTCTCTGTTGCTGTGAGTTTGTCCATCTACGCAGTCTTTGGAATCTTCTCATAATTTTCGGCCACTTTTTGCTCCAATCCATTCACCCGCTCCCTCTCCTCTTGGGTATCGAGCTTAGCCTGCTCATATATCAATTCCAGCATGTCTCGTTTATCCTTTGCCTACTATAATTCAACTTTGTCTGTGCGTGCACGAGACTGTACTTCTTGGGTAACGCTAACTTGTAATTTGAATAGAGCTTTGGATAGTATCCGCGACAATACCAATTAGAGTTGAGCTAAGTCCTTTAGGGGTGTATGCCCCATGCATAGCATGCTGGGTGTAATGTGGAATTTTGCACGACTGCAGTATTGTGTGGACTTTATCTCACTCACTTGCTTCAAATTCTTCTCCTGTCTGTGATTTTGACGACCATGTTCCTATGTTGTTGCTCGCTTCCTATGCTTCCCTTATCTTCTTGAGGAACTGTCGCATGTCTTCCAGATCCTCTTGAATTTTGTCCCTGTGGTGCACAACATTCTCAAAATCCTCGGATGTATGATCCTGGACCATCTGGGATATCATTTCTACATCATCCTCCGTGATCATGTATTCTGGAGGTGTTCTCTGCACCTTCATCTTCTTGCACACACCCCCCATCTGAGTAGCTGGCCTCTTAGTCAGGCCTGGTTCTTATGGATTGGGACTTGGTGTAGTCCCCTACATTGCCTTGGCCTGTTTCTGCTGTACTTGGGCCAACTGTGTATTATTCTTCTTCCCCTTATGGGTCCCCATCTTAACTTCCCCTTCTTTCATCTGCTTTGTTTTGGTCTGGCCCTTCCTTGGTTTCTTGGGCACTGGGACTTCTTGAGGCTGTGTTTCTTCCTGCCCTGCCTCCTCCTCCACTGTCCTTGCAGGTATGTCTTGGGTGAGGACTGGAATCTTCTAGTCATCTTCCCAATCCCTGATAACCATTTTGATGTCGCCCTCCGTTATGCAGTAGCACAATTGTAGCCACTTCTTGTTGGGGTCCTTCCGCACATGTATCCACATCACATGTCGAGTGGCCTTGAAGTTGGAAATGTCCCAATAGTACACGACAACCTGTGGTGTTATTCTCCATAGGTTGGCGATGGCCTCCTGTACATCATGTAGATATCATTCGAATATGGATTCATTCATCTTTATGTTCCTGGAGTTTGACGTGGCGCCAAGCGATAAATATCTCACTCCATGATTAGGTTTGGGTCTGGTGGAGAAAAATACATATTTCAGTTCCTTTCATCCCATAATGGCTATCAGCATGAGCAACCATGAGTAATAAAATTAGGTTCCTAGATCCTGCGCATCCTTGCAGTCATCCAGAAACAAATTCAAAATATAGGGTGCCCAACTAAATTTGGTGCCCTCGGCACATTGTGTTGCAACTGCGACGACCCCAGCCATGACTTCCTCCTTGCGGAATTTTCTTAGCAGCTTGCAGGCCATGATTTTTGCGACCATTTGTGTTGTAACATCATTGATCCTCTTGATGATGATTCCTCATGTTCCCCTGTCAATGTCGTATTTATTTTTCATCTCTTGCATGAGTGCTTTATCCTTTGTTTTGTTGTCGAGAAATTGCACGGGATCCATGCCCCAGGATGGCATCCCTGTAATGTGCACAATCAGCTCTATGTCTATCGAGACGGTCTTGTCCAACCATATATCCCTGCCATGTGTGACCGCCATCAATTTTTTGATGCAACTTCTTGCGAACTATCCTCTGCCAAAGTGTGGTAGCTCTAGCAGACCTAAAATCCCCATCTTTGCCAATCCCATTGCCCATTAGAGTGGTTGATTAACTAGTTCCCCAAATGCATCCAGACCATAGTCTGTAGGCAGACTTTCTTTGCGAACTCCAAGAATTTGTCCATGTCCATTATGTCATGGTTCGAGTATTTTAGCTTCTTGACATAACCTAGCAAGTCTGATTTCACCCATACCCCTTATGGTATACGCATCAAAACAATGGATGTGATGGGTTGCTTGCATGGTGACCTAGGTACCTATTACTTGTCCTTTTTCAGTAGTGGCTGACTCGAGGTTCCAACTTCCATCGATCTTTCTTCGACATAATGTTTTGACCATCCTGTGACATCTTCCACTACTGCTTCTTGTGGGTGGTTTGACATGGTTTTTTGCGATTCGTCTATCTCAACTACTGCTTCCTGATTTGTATCCGTCCCATTGACTCTTGGAGATCCTTTAGGGTTCTCTAGTTGCACTAGGCTACTTGTGCCCTAGTTCTGTTGCTCCTGTTCCTCTGCCGACATATCCACATTCATGCCCTCAGGTGCTGGATGTTGGGATTCTTCTACCACGGGTGTGGGGTTCATCGATGTTGTATCTGGTGATGGGATTTCATTGACATTGACGACCTCTGGTGGCTATTGTTCACTTTCTTGCAATTTTACCTGTGCCCTGGTTCTAACTCTGGAGTGTCTGGTAGTCGGGTTTGGTTCTTCTTGCTTGGGTGGTGCCATGGTGGTGAATGTCGATTGTTCACTGAGTTCAATGGTCTCTATAACCTCTGTGAACTTCACTCTATGCTTTGTAGGCTCTATCACTTTCTGTCTTTTCCAGTCTCGCAATAAGATGTTTTCTCCCGCTTCCATGATTTGTATGGGCATCGTATGAAGCTTCTCGAAGATGCTACCTTTATTAAGGATTCAATGAACCTTTGGTTCCTTCGTATTTGTTGTTAATTTTCCTTCGCCATCTCCAGTTGGTGTGATTAATGCAGCGTCCCATCGATCCTTTCTGACATTCAATTCTAAATGCCTTTGTCGTTTAATACTACTTTTGTCGTATTTACTTTTCCCTTTTGTTACCATTTTTACCTGGCTGTTGGCCTTGTCTAAGTGTGCGTGCCTCTTCTCCTTTCAGTGCACTATACCTTTGTTGGTATTGTTTAATATCCTGTTTTTTTTTGTTTTGTAACTGCGCGGTGAATNCAACTGTACATATCCCCCATCTATGATAGTTTTTACTTCGTACGGTTCTAACCAGTGCATTCTGAGTTTTCCTGGGTGTTGAATGGAGTTGTTGTCATACATCAACACTAAATCTCCTTCCTTGAAAGTTTTCTTCTTGATGTGTCTATCGTGCCAAGATTTGTCCCTTTCTTTCTAAACTTGTTGGTGGAACCCTGCTAGGATCTGATCTTCCTTCATGGTTATCAACTGATTTAGTCTCTCCTTTACTGCGCCTCGTTCCATCATGTGTGTAATTGCTGCTACGCACAAATTGGGTACCAAAAATTCTAATGGCACCACTGCTTCTTGGCCATATACCAATTTAAATGGCATGTTCCCTATCAACTTCTTGCATGTGGTCCTGTAGGCCCACAATACTATTCGTATTTTGAGGTCCCAATCAGCCCTGTTGACATTATAGATATGTATTAGTGCATTCTCAAGAATTTTGTTAAATGCTTCTACTGTGCCATTTGTCTATGGGTGATATGGTGTGCTCTTCTGATGATGGACTTCAAACTCTTCAGTCATACAATTGATAGTGCTATTAATGAAGTGTGTGCCTTGGTTTCTCATCAAAACTCTTGGGCACCCAAATCTAATGATTACTTGTTCAAATAGAAAGTGTGTTGTTGTTTCTACGCTGCAATCCTTCACTGGTGCTTCTTCGACCCATCTTGTCAGGTATTATGTCATGGTGATAATGTACCTTTCTCCTGTTCTTTTTGAAGGTGGGTTGATTGGTCCCACAAAGTCTATTTCCCATTTATCGAATACCTGCAATGTTACCTATGGTCGTAATGGCATCTCGTCCCTTCTATTGGGTTTACCAACCCTTTGATAGACATCGCATATTTGGCAGTACTCCTTCGAGTCTCTGTGAATGGTCAGCCACCATAGTCCTGCGTGCAATACCTTCTGCGTGGTATATTTTCCTGCATAATGTCCTCCTACTATTCCCTCATGGGCTTCTACTAAAACTCTTGGTCTTTCATGTTATAACACATATCTTAGCAAGATGCTATCTGCACCCACTTTGTATAAGTGTCATGCGTTCAATTGATAATCTGAAGCCCGAACTACCAGGTTTTTCTTCTGCGCGGTTTTATATTCATGTGGCGCAATACTTGTGCTCAAGTACTGAATGATATCTGCAAAGTATTCATCAGCGATTTTGACTGAAAATAACTGTGCATCCGAGAAGTTGTCCTCTAAATTTGTAGGTTCTTCTTTGTTTGTGACCCTTCATAGGTGGTCAGGTCTTGCATTCAATTTTCCTGGCTTGACTATTACTTCAAAATCAAATTCTTGAAATAGTAGTAACCATCGATAGATTCTCCCCCCCAACACTGGCTTGTTGACTAGGTATTTAAGGGATGAGTGATCTATGAACATCTTATAGTGTTTTCCTAATAAGTAATTTTTGAACTTCTACAATGCATAGACCATAGCTAGGCCTCCCCTCTCTGTGGTGTTATAGTTCTCTTCTAATTTTGATAGCTTTCTTATCACAAATTCTATAGGGTGATCCAAATCTCCTGCTCTTGACTGTGCCAAGATAGCTCCAAGTGTTATGGCTGATGCATTTTCATGTATGTGGAATGTCTTCTCCTAGTCTAGAAATACTAGTATTGGCGCAGTGACCATCTTTTGTTTCATCATATCAATACCGTGTTGACAATCGTCGTTCCACTGAAACTTTGTATCTTTTCTTAACAGTTTCTCCATTGGTGTGGTAATCTGCGCATACCCTTTGATAAACTTTCTGTGTGTCCCAATGTCGCTCTTAGTTGATGGATTGGTTTTGGTGATGGAAAGTTAACAATTACTGCAATCTTTGCAGGATCTACTAGTAAACCATGTTTGCATACTATATGGCCCAATAGTATCCCAAACGGTGTTCTGAATATACATTTTTTTATGTTTAATGATATCTGGCACTGCCTACATATTTCTAACATCAATCATAACACCTCTACATGGTATTTCAACAAACTATAGATTTTCCAATCGTCCAAGTATACCTCTAGAAACTGGTGGATGAATTCCTTAAACGCGGCGATGACTACTCTAGAAAATATTACTGGTGCATTCTTTAGTCCAAACGACATGAATTTGTACTAGTAGGATCGCCATTCTGTAGAAAACATGGTCTTGTATTTGTCTTCTTGTGCTATCTTGATCTGGTGGTAGCCTAAGAATCCATCAATGAATGAGTAAACTTCGTGTCCTCCTACATTCTCCAACACTTCATTCGTGAAAGATGTAGGGAATGAGTCATATAGTCATGTATCGTTCAACTTCCTCAAGTCAACGCATATCCTTATCCCTCCTTGTTTTTTCTCCTGAACTACCATTGGGCTTATCCATTCTGATTCTTCCACTGGTTCTATGATTCCGGCTTCGAGCATCTTGTCGATCTCAACTTTGACTTTTTGCTTATATATCAGGTTCAATCTGTATGATCGTTGTTTGGTCAGTCTCGCTTCATCTCTGAGTGGTATATTCATTTCTCCTAGCTCTCCTGCTATACCCTTCATTTCTGTAAATGTTGTGGGAAACAAATCATTGTATTCGTGCAGTAACTCTATTATGATTTCTATTGTTTTCTCATCCCAGTAATATCCAATGCTAGCCATTTTGGGATTCTCAACTGTCCCAATGTTGAATTTCTTCACCTTGATAGGTGCAACAATGAATTTTGATTCTATAGGTGTACCCTCCACTTCTCTTTCGCCTTCCGCTTCCTTGATCTAAATATCGCATGGATCATCTTCATCTGGTGCTTCCTCCTTCACATGGTAACATGAAAACAGTTCGTTGACTGTCTATTTGTTCCATTGTTGTTCTTCTTCTACGAGTTTGACTTCTGGTTCCGTGATGAATATCACCCCTCTTATCAGTTTAAGAGATGCATCTATGTTTGGGTTCTCATGCTTGAATGAAAAAATGACTGTAAAATTCTGTTGCAATACCGTCCAGGTCGTAGTTCCTTTGTGCAGTTCTTGGTCTATATACCAGTTCGCTGGTATGCCCTCTAGAGTGTGTATGAAATGATGGGGCCATTCCTTTGGGGGTGTCATTCTCCACAATGTTCTACACTTCTCCAAGTGTTCCACTAGTGCCCCCTGTCCATCATACTTCTGTTGCTTGTTGTTTTTTTGTTTCGTGGCAAA
>JASDQU011444104.1:4983-23294 GCA_032191745.1 Picea mariana
CAAGGCGAATTGATCCTGACCGTTCCCGAGTTGCATGTTCGATTCCGGAAACCCCCCCAACCGCTAAAGGAAGAACAACAAGGGGGCTCCGGAATGAAGCCTCGGCTGTAGATCTGGGCGGGTGGACTTTGGCTATCCAGATCTGCTTGCCACTTACCCTAAGGCGCAGTCGCACCCCGGCTTAAAGTTGACGTCTCTTCCCCACGTCTGGCAGTCATTATAGGCCCTGAGATCCTTCGAAATAATCTCATTTGTTCATTGAGATTTATCATCATGAGAGTCTGAACTCTCGACCATGGGACTCCCGAATTCTCGATCCTCGGTTTCCCGATGCGGTTAATCTCTCGACACGTAGCCTCCTTAAATTGGACGGTCCAGATCTGTCTCGAGGTTTCCACCATGGGAAGTCCCAATCTCTCGTCACCAAGACTCCTGAGTTTTCTATTCCTGATTTCCCAAAATGGGAAATATCACGACACGTGGGCCCCTCAAATCAGACGGTCCAGATCTATCTCGGGGTTTCCACCATGGAAAGTCTCAATCTCTCATCACTAGAACTCCCAAGTTCGTGATTCCTGATTTCCCGAACTGGGAAATATCATGACATGTGGCCTCCTTAAATCGGATGGTCTAGATATTATCTCGGGGTTTCCACAATGGAAAGTCTCGATCTCTCATCACCAGAACTCCCGAGTTCTTGACTCCCGATTTCCCAAAATTGGAAATCTTACGACACGTGGCCTCCTTTAATCGGATGACCCAAATCCATTTCGAGTCTTTCGCCCTTATTCACTGGGGGTTTAACCCTTGGGTATCTCCTAATAGATCCAATGGCTGTTGGGTTTTCCAGCCGAGATCTGACGGTTCAGACAGTTTCCTAACTTGTGCATTCTCCCACGACTTCCTGGATGGGGAAAATTCAATGGCCTAGATGTTCTCATGGACCTTGGGGATCTACAATCCTGATCTCTTCGCTACCCATGAAGACACAAAAGGTCGCAGGGGTATGGCACTTAACATCCTACTTTCTCCTACCAAATCTAGCGGTCATGAGTGACCACAGATTTTCCGACGGAATCTCATCCGTCTATTAACACCTATCAAGGTTAAGGTACTTATCTTTCTAGCTTCTTCTTCTTATCTGACGGATGTGAGTGACCACAGATCTCCCGACAGGATCTCGTCCATCAATTTGATCCTTATCAGGGATTTCTTAAGGCCTTGCACCTTCACGTCCTCCTTCCAGGTTCATGATGATGTTTTCAAGGAGGGTATCTCTATGGGTAGGTTTACCCAGGGTACTATCTAAGGCAGATAAGGGCATCTCTCTCCTGAGAACCAGGTGTGAAGTCTGAATTAGATCAGTTTGCATATAAACAACAATTTAAGAGAGCATAAGCCACACGTAGTCTTTCCATATAAACATACAACTACCAGTACTGATCAAGACACCATACAAACATTCTTATAATGAATTCATTCACGATTTCACAGCTTATGATCATAAATGTCAGCATACATATATTTCAAGATGTCAAGGGAAAAACACTTATCAAAAAGTAACATCAGGGGTTATGCAAACGCTGAGAGGGGTGCTCATTTCCACCCAACGGTAGGCTCAGCGACTCCCAACAGATTTACCACTAGCCACCCTGAGCTGAGACCATGATGCTGTGAGACTGCGTCTCTGTTTTCTAGTGACCAGAAGCAAAGGTTACTCTCCTTCCTCTCTGCTATCACCCACTCTGCATATCACCATATTTCTCTTCATCCCCTCGTGTCTTCCCCCAATATCTTCTCCCCCACACCTTATCCTCTTGCGAGGTTGCGTGTGGTGCAATTTCCCTAGTGTTGGTCAGGCCTGATGGCTCTTACAGATGGGCGGTTCCCCTCCCCATCTCTCATTAATTCCTGAGGAGCCATCTACCTACCAGCCTGTGAGACATTAAATTCAGGGCCAGCGAGCCACTTTTGGTTCTCTGGGCCAGTGAAGTTCAAATACGGTATTTATTTTCGGTGGAAGTTAATGCCACCTTTCCAGGTGCCTTCCACCACCTCTCTGCAGCCATCATGGTCTCTTTTTCAGCATATCCCCTCTCAGCAGTCCTGCAATATAAATTCATAATGTTATTCACATTCATCGACCTTTTCCACAAGGTCCATTCACATCACATGTTCACATTTCTGAGTTTGTCACAGTTCTGGGCCAATCCATCTATTTTTACAAACTAGGGGAAACAAGGTGTTACAAGGGTTCTTCAACTACACATGGCCATAAATATCTAACATTGAGAAGTTATGTGATGTTATGTTAGCACTAGAAGTCACCTCTAGATTACATTGAATTTAAGCCCAGTATCCATCAATTTATATGTCACAATGAATAAATTCAAAGGGGGTCGAATAGGTGTAGACTCAAGATAATATCGTTCTAACTCAGAAAACTAGACCAACATGCACAAGCAGGTGAGGTCTTGATTAACTTCAATTAGTAAGTTGTAGTAAGGGTGAGTAGGAGGAAGAACTAGAGAGAAGTATGTAGAGGTTTGCTATGGACATCCAGTCTTCCAGCAGCCTAAGGAGGAACAACTCATAAAACAAGATCCTCTTGGATTCAAAGTTTCAGAAAAGGATGGAGAACGTTACAACAGAACTGCAATCTAACCTACATTACAGTACGACCATAACAATCCATGTGAATATTTCAATCATGGACACTCCAGCATTAGAGGTAAACAATACAGAAAAGAAGCTGACTTAGATTAAACTATAAGTCTCAAATCTAAAGCTGCATACATATACTCAGAATTGTTGCAACCACCAGGAGTGTGATCGGACCACTGCATTAACATTTTCAGTTGGCACCTGCTCTATCAGATTGTGCAAGCCTCCTCATGTCATATGTGAGCCAGGCGCAGTTATGTGCTTTACAGGAAAATCTATCCATAATTGACGGTCTTCCTTTATGGCTGCTCTCTGCATGTTTTCCATTTATGAGGTGAGATGAGGTCTCAATTGCCACCTCACTTTCATGAACTTCCTTCATTGGGATCAGGATGGGCCGCACTCTAAACTTCACCATCTGGAGCTTTGTTGGACACTTGTAGGGAGGACTTGGCAGGAAGACGTGGACACTAATGATAGGGAGCTGAGGAGATGAATGGGACTGCATGGGCACCAAAATGTCATATCATTGCCTGACTTATGATAAAAACATTTGATGGGTTTTTTGATCCCCCTTATTTCATTTTTTCTTTGCCAGAATGCCACTTCCTAGGGAAAACACCCCTAGATCAATAATGTGTGCTAACATTAGGCTCCATGGGGGATGGTATGCTCCCTGTGAGCTACCAAGAACTGCATCTTCAGTCGCCTTAATGATGGGTTGTGGAGTCACTTATTAAAAGCATAAACAAAAGGAAAAATGATATTTACAATGACATGGGAAGCCATTCATGGCTTAAACAAAAAACTTCTTCAGAAAATTCCCGTTTACAGGGCCTCCAAAAACTTCATCACCCTCCAAATTCTGCAACCTGTAAGTATTATTTGGAAACTTCCCAGAGATATTGAAGGGGGCGATCCACAAGGCTTCAAACTTGTCATGTTTGTCTTTGTACTGCTTGGGTACATCCCATTTTAGCACTAGATCTCCCAGTTGGAAATCCTCCTTTCTTACCTTTCTATCAAAAGCATGCTTGATCTTCTATTGATGGTCATGTGCTCTATCCAGTAGCTTATCTTTGGTCTCCTTCACTTCTACCAGTTGTTGTATTCTTCTGATCATATCATCAGGCTCTCCTTGGTAGTCCTAAAAGAATATTTCCATGGGTAAGGCCAACTAAGAAGGAAATATGACCTCAACTCCATATACAAGCTGAAAAGGAGAGACACCAAGAGATCTCTTTGTTGTCACTCTATCATCCCACAGAGCAAACTTGAGCTTTGAATCCCATGCTTTCTTATTGTCCTCTAACAATATTTTGATGATCTTTATAAGGCTCTTGTTTGAGGAATTTGCCAGTCCATTCCATTGGGGGTAGTAAGGAGTTGAGTGAATCAATATAATTCCAAACTTCTCACATAATAGAATTAATGGTTCGGCCTTGAAGGATGCAACATTGTTAGTGACAATTCTTTTTGGACAACCAAACCTTTCCATAATATCTTCAAGAAAACCAATGATTACTTTGTGGGAAGCACTCCTTGTGGGGATGGATTCTATCCACTTGGTAAAGTAATCTGTGGTAGTCAATATCCACCTGTTCTAACCACTTGAAGCAGGATGAATTTCCCCAATAAAATCTAAGCCCCACTGCTGAAAGGGTCCTGAAGCTACCATAGGCTTCAAAGGCAGGGACTTGAGCTGTTGTTTTCCTGAGAATTTTTGAAACTTTACACAAGCCCTAATTTTAGCACAAACATCAGTGAATAGGCTAGGCCAGAAATAGCCAACTCTAATAATCTTGTAGGTTGCGGATCTCCAGAAGTGATTTCCCCCACACAAACTGTCATGAAAATTAGACATGATCTTTTGGGCTTCCTGTGGGTCTAAGCATCTCAACAACACTCCTAGAGGATCTTTCCACTATAAAACTTGATCAATGAGGAAATACTTAAGTTATTTGAGCTTTAAAGATATTATCTGGATTTTTTCCATGCCATTAAGAGGATACAACCTCTATAGAAATAAAATGATGTCCATGTACCAAGAACATTCTGCTAATGGGGGCTGACTTGAGAACTTGTATCAGAAAACTCAGCCTGCTGATTTTCTGAGCAAGTGTTGATGAAATTCACCCCCAAGGATTTGCAGTTAGATTCAGCCAGTAGCCTGGCTAAACCTTGACCCTTAACCAATTTGGTGGGCCTTATCTCCAAGTCAAATTCAAGGATTTTAGAAATCCACTTGCTCCTTCTCTCATCTATGTCAGGCTGAATGAGAATCTCCTTCACAGAAGATGAAGGGTCATATGCAATGACCTTTGAATGCAAAACATAGACCCTGAAGGATTTGAGGGCTTTAACCAGAGCATAGGCATGTTTTTCCATGATGTCATATTTCAACTCTACATCTCTCAATGCCCTACTGAAAAAGGAAATGGGCTTTTCAAACCCTTCATCATTATTTTGCAACAAAACAACTGCCACTGTTTCAAATGAAGCAAAGGAGAAAATCATAAAATCTTTGGAGTAATTAGGACTGATGAGCATAGGTGCTTTAGTCACAACTTCTTTGTTTGATTGAAGGAACTATGAGATTCAACAGTTCATTTGATTTCGTTTCCTTTCCTCAACATGACTGTAATGTCCTTCACCAGTTCAACAAAATTAGAAACAAAACTTCTTAGAAAATTAATCTTCCCCAAGAAAGGATGAACTTCTTTCTTGGATCTAGGGAGTGTTAAGGTTTAGATTGATTCCACCCTGCTGGGATTAATATTTACTCCCTTAGCTGATACTATGTACCCCAGTAATGTTCCCTCCTTCATAGCGAACAATGAATTCTTGGGATTCAGGGAGAGACCAAATTTTCTGCATTTTTGGAAGACCTTTCTCAGATGATGACAATGTTCTTTATGAGTCCCGGAGAAAACTACAATTCCATCTAGATAAATGACTACAAATTTATCTCTTTCCCCAATAAAGCCGATGTCCATAGCGTGCTGGAAAGTTTCTCTTGTGTTCATCAATCAAAAGGGCATCTTGGACTACATGAATGTATCCCACGGAGTGGTGAATTATGTCTTCTCTCTATCCTCAGGTAAGACAGAAATCTGATTTTAACTAGAAAAGTTGCCAATCATGGACATCCTAGATGCACCTGTCACACTCTTCAATATGTGCTCCATTTTCGACAATGGGTAATCATCTTTCTTGGAGCTTCTGTTTAGGTTCTTGAAATCAACACAAATTCTGATTTCTCTATTCTTCTTTATCATTGGGACCAAGTTGGCCACCCATTTAGAATACCTCAAAGGAATGATAATCTAGGCATCTAAGATATCTTTTACCTCTTTCTCCATGATAGGCAACAACATAGGGTTGATCTGTCTTAGTTTATTCCTAAATGGCTTGGCCTCTTCCTTTAGTGGGATCTTATGCTCAATGATACTTGTGTTGTATGTTCTGAGATCCTCATAAGTCTAGCCAAACACATCAACAAACTCCTTTAATAGCTCAACATATTCAACCCTTTGTTCCCTTGACAGACTGCTCAACAACTTGACAAATTTTGGATCTTTCTTTGTACCAATGTTGCATTCAGTTACATCAACATCATCAGCCGATCCTTTAACTTTCATTGCCACATCATTTATGTCACATAGTCTTTCCAAAGGAACTAGTCCCTTCAAAATATGATTTCTAGGCAACTGAACAATATGGTGATTAACGATTTTGTTCAGGAAAACATCAACATGAGGATTACTTTCAAAATACCGATCTTGATGAATATGTAGTGAAAAAAACTCATCAACAGTCTCAAGGAATATTTTGATGTCAAAATCATCCTCAAATTTTTTCCAATGCTTGACATTGTTAGGTATAGAGGGATTTTAATTTACGTTTACATCATACATGAGCTTTAGTGGCAAATGGAATTTGAAATTTCTTGTTGAAACAACCAGAGAATCAACCATGATGTTTTCTTCTCTTGGAATAAAAGAAATGTTGAAATCTAGGAAAAAATTGTCAATAAGGTCCCACACTTCATTTCTATAACTTCTTAGCCTAGGGTGCTTATCTTGGTAAAGATTTCTGACTTGATGGATAATTAACTCAACATCTCCAAATACTAATATCTCTTCAATGCCCATGTCTTTTGTGGCCCTCAAACCTAAGATGAGAGCTTCATACTCTGCCACATTATTGGTATCTTCAAATTCTAACTTGTAGGACAAAGTTATAGTCTCTTGAGCAGGTGAAATAAGAACCACTCCAGCACTAACACCTTCCTTAGAAGAGGCTCCATCGAGGAAAATTTTCCACACAGAGGTGATATGAGGGGAATTTTCACAAAAAGTAATAGGCCATTTTTTTATTTCTAGAGGAGGTTCAAGAGCATCAGTGAGTTGCAACAAACTAGATCCCAAATCTGTGTCAAGAGCAAAGATAGGATGGTTTGTGGGGTTTTCTTCATCACTAATAATGTAGTCCAACTGAGCCTCCCTGTAAAGTCTCCTATGCTCACCCCCAAACATCGAAATGGTTGTATAGGTGAGGTCCATCTGCAAAGTTCCCCCTAGTATTTTTATCCAAGGTCTAGACTGAAGCATCTCAAACTTAAGGGGAACTTCAGCTACCATGATGTCCATGATCACAATTTTCATTGGCAGTTGGAATAGAGATACGACCAAGTCTTTGAGAACCCCAAGGCACTTGACCTTCCTGGAGTCGGAAGAATACTGGTCATGGTAGGATTTTGTAATCTCCAGATCGAGCTCTTCCATGACATTCTTAGGCATAAGATTGTGAGATGCCCATGAATCCATCAAATAGTTGTGCAACACCTTGTCATGTATGTTTAGTGAAGTATAGAAGGGAGAGGATGAATCATCTCTATCTTCTACCAAAGGACCTAGGATGACTACATGATTCTCATCTTGGAGGTTTACTAAGTCTGTGGAATAAGATGAAGGTTCAAGCTGCAAAATTTTGGAGAGACACCTTTTGAAGTCTTCATGCTTGACCAACTCTGAAATGGGTACATGTATTCTATTATTTTGTATTTCATGCTCAAAAATGAAAGAGGAGGGGGGATTTAGAATTTCTCTCACTTTTGGAACAAGACTTTTGACCACCGGTGGGGGGGGGGTCTATTCCTTCTTTTCCTTGCTTTAGTCTGCAATATCTTTAGTAGGCTTTTATTCTCTGGTAGGCTGATTAGGGATGTCCGATTTCCCTTCTTTCTGTTTGGACCTCAGATTATATCTGTATGGAGTGTGGATGGTTTTTTCCCATTTACTCAGCTCATTTAGTTGGTTTTCCATTAGAGACTCCTTGTATGCAGATTGAGTTAAATGGGAAAATGAGGAGGTATCCCCAAGATAATGGATTTCAGGATCAACCTCCTCTTCCTCTTCTTCTTCATCAGTGAGAAGGTTATTTTGGAGAGGGTCTTTAATTATTTGATCATCCCTATCCCGACCTCTTTGATCTCATTGGATGGTCTGAGTGGAATTAGTTGGTCTTTTGAAACTACCCCTATTATCAACATTTGGGGGATTCCTATAACTCTACTTTCCTTCCAATTCGATCCTTTCCATTCTAGCAGAAAGTGACTTTAGTAGTTTGGTTACTTCATCCATTTGAGGGGGGGAAACAAAAGAAATAGAAATCAAACCTTCAGACCTACCTTTTCTTATGTCTCTATCAGCCTTACTCCTAAGCTTATCAACTGCCAATATATTAGATTCTACCTCAACGACTGCATCTTGCATATGAGCCAAGGAGGTAGCTCTTCTTTCTCTCAATAGGAGGCAAAAATCAGGGTCGAAAGAATTAACATAAGTCATCTTGGTAGAGATTTCTATAGGTTTAATTTCAACGAGAATCTTTTTATACATGTTAAATATCTTCGAGAAGTCTGAAAAAGATTCCCCCCCTTCTCTCTTAAGTGCCCCAAATTCTGTAATATAATAAAGAAGATCTTTTTTATCCCCCCAGTGTCTTAAGAATGAATCATCTAGAGCAACATTCCCATCAATAAATCTATGAGGCAAGTCCTTAAACCAGTCCCTGGCATCACCATCAAGGCTTTGTACAAAAAATCTCATCCACACATCTTAATTTTCAATGACCTGAATCTTTGAAAATCTATAAAAGGAGGCAAGGTGGTCTTCTGCAGTCACGTCTCCCTCTCTTGTGAACTGGGGCATGCTCTTAGGGTAGCCCGTGTCTAGGAGAGAATCCATAGGCTGAGGTAAAACTAGAGGAGTGTATATAGAAGCCAATATCTCAGCCATCCTGTTCCTAGGAGGATTAGCACCTGCCATTTGGACGTGAACTAGAGGAGAACTAGGAGGAGATGGATTTTGGATAGTCGAGACTGGGGATGTGCTTCTCGGAGAAAAAGGAAAAGGTTGAGTGTTAGGAGATAAAGATGAGGGGCTATAGGTAACAGAGGTTTCCCCTTCTGTAACTACAACAACTCTAATAGGAGAAGGAGTAGGAAAGTCTTCTAAGGTCAAATCTCTCTCCTTCGACTTCACAACTTCGGGGGAAAAAGGGGTGTCAAAGATATCTCCTTCCAAACCAAGAATAGGAGGGGAGAAATCAACAGGAAAACTCCCAAAATTTAAATTTCTTGAAACTCTAGCAGTTTGTATAATAGGAGAATCAAAAACAGTTACTGGAGTTTGTGAAGAGGGATTATGAAAATTATCAAAAAATCTTGGTACAACTGTGGAGGTACCTTTTTGAGTGGTCTTTCCCTTTCTGATAATTTCCTTTAGGCCAGCTTCATACATTGCTAAAAGAAGCAGTGAATTGGACCTCATGTGTCTACCTTTAGGAGCCAAAACTAAAACAATGGAGTCACTAGACAGTGGAGTCTCCAAGTGTAGGCTGCAATATTCAATGGTACTGATGTCTGATGCACCTTCAGAATCAGTAGCTCGTTTTCGTTCTTACCCAGGGAAATGTCTTCAATTCATTCCCGGACAACAACGCCATAAATGTTAGCAATAGAAGTCACCTTCGGATTGCATCAAAGGTAAGCCCAGTACCCATCAGTTTATATGTCATAATGAATAAATTTAAAAGGGGTCGAATGGGTGTAGACTCAAGATAATATCATTCTAACTCAGAAAATTGGACCAACATGCACAACCAGGTGAGGTCTTGATTAACTTCAGTCAATAAGTTATAGTAAGGGTGAGTAGGAGGAAGAACTAGAGAGAAGAATGTAGAGTTTTTCTATGGACATCTGGTCTTCCAGCAGCCCAAGGAGGAACAACTTAGAAAACAAGATCCTCTTGGATTCAAAGGTTCAGAAAAGGATGGATAATGTTACAACAGAACTGCAATCAAACCTACATTACAATACAACCATAAAAATCCATGTGAATCTTTCAATCATGGACACTCCGGCATTAGAGGTAAATATGACGGAAAATAAGCTGACTTAGATTAAACCAGAAGTCTCAAATCCTGTTACATAACCAGAAAAATAGGAGCTTAATTAAAAGTTTACAATATGAGAGCCTAACTCAACCATCGACCATAACAAAATATCAAAACTGCATACATATAATAAGAATCGTTGCAACCACCAGTAGTGTGATCGGACCACCACATTAGCGTTTTCAGTTGGCACCTTCTCTGTTAGATTGTGCAAGCCTCCTCATGTCAGATGCGAGCTAGGCATAGTTATGTGATTTACAGGAAAATCTATCCATAATTAACAACCTACCTTTATGGCTTCTCTCTGCATGTTTTCCATTTATGGGGTGAGATGAGGTCTCAAATGCTGCCTCACTTTCATGAACTGTCTGCATTGGGATCATGACGAGTCGCACTCTGAAATTCACGATCTGGAGCTTTGTTGGACGCTTGTAGGGAGGACTTGGCATGCAGTCGTGGAAACTAATGATAGGGAGTTGATGAGATGACTGGGACTGCGTGGGCGCCAAAATTTCATATCATTGCCCGACTTAGGATAAAAAAAATTGATGGGTTTTTTGAGCCCTCTTATTTCATTTTTTCTTCGCCAGAATGCCACTTCCTAGGGAAAACACCCCCCCGATCAATAATGTGTGATAACACGTTCTACATACCACCGGAAATGACATGACATGCACTATCCATCCAAAATAGTATTACCTTCAAATATATTAAAAATCATATCATTATACAACAAACAAAGTTGGGTCCATTACCCAAACCTTTTTGCTACTGGAATTCGCTACCAGACTTTCTTCAAGGGTTGACATCAATGACAACCAACCCAAATAATCAACTATAACCCCCTTTGTCATTGATGACAACACTCTGATGCAATATTGAAGTCATATCACTCATGCTTCCCTTATGACCATCGCTCCCCTTGGAACCATGCCTCTGTGCTCTTTCTTCAAGCATTTACCTTTGCATCTGATAAATCTCTCCCCCTTTGTCATCAATGAAATAGGTATCTTTCCATTCGAGGTTTCTCCCCCTAACTGAACTGTCCTTGGGGATACTTCCCTTGACTGAACTCTTTCTGAAACTGATCCCCCAACCTGAACACTCCTCTTTATGGTGCTTCCTCGTGTAAATCTAAGAAATATAAGATAAGCAATCAAAAACATTCATTTTGGAGTAAAAATTACTTTGAGTCTCTTGAGAAAATACTCAAAGAATTCCCTTGGAAGTGGTTTTGTAAAGATGTCTTCCACTTGTTCTTTTGTGCCCACATATTCAAATATGATGGTCTTCTCTGCAACCTGTTCCCATATAAAGTAATACTTTATTGGAATGTGCTTCGTCTTGGAGTGCATCACCGGGTTATTTGAGATACTGATGGCACTTGTATTATCACAATAGATTGGAATGGTCTCATCATACTCAACCTGTATATATTTAAAAGTTTGTTTCATCCATAGAACCTGAGTACAACATCTTGCTGCCGCAATATACTCCTCTTCGATTGTAGATAAATATATGATGATTGTTTCTTGCTTAGCCAAGATACTAAACACTCACCCAAGTAGAACACTGCTCCACTGGTGCTTTGTCAGTCATCAATGCAACCCTCCCAATATGCATATGTGTAGGCAATAAGTAATAGATACTTTCCTTTTGGATACCATATTCTAAACTATTATGTTTCTTTGAGATATCTAAAAATCCTCTTCACTACAAATACATGTGATTCCTTTGGTGCTGCTTGAAATTGTGCCACCTGTCCAACTACCTACATTACATCTGGTCTGGATGTTGTCACATATAGTAAGCTACCAATCATTGACCTATATTTCCTTTGGTTTGTAGACTTTGAATCATCATCTTTGCTCAGCTTGTAACTGGTTTTCATAGGAGTGGTAACTGGTTTGCAATCTTCCATTCCGGACCTCTTTAGCATTTATATGATATACTTAGTTTGAGAAATAAAAATGTAACCAATGTAGAATTGTCATCCAATAGTTGCATATTAAATAAACAATGAATAAATGAACAATCATACACATACACAATACACCAATGTTTTTACGTGGAAATCCAAAGTGAGAGAAAACCACAAAATGATTTTTATTATGTCTTTAAGAATTACATTCATTGGAAGCACCAACTTCGTTTGTTTTCTAGCTACAACTAGAAGGAGGCTCCAACCCCCTAGTTTCTCAGACTACAACCTGAGGGAAGCTCTAACTCCCCAATTCTCTGGCTACAACCAAAAGGAGGCTACAACCCCCTATGTTCTCCTGCTACAACTGGAAGGTGGATACAACCACCTATCCTTACCCCGTCCAGCCGCCCTGACGTAGAAGTAGAATGATGGAACCACTATCACACTATCACTGTGAGATATACCACTATAACAACATGTACCATTGACCTGCAACCAACCAACCTGTAACAACCTGTACCAAACAACCTGTAATCAACCTGTACCATAAACAAATGCATCAACCATGCACCAATCTATACCTCAAACTGTACCATGAACGAGTGCTTCAACCATGCACCAAATATGTACCAATCATGCATCAACTACACATAAACTATGACTCATCAAGATGTACCAACATCATCATCTATACACCTCATGTATGTGCCTACTCATCAACTACTTGTCTCAACCATGTACCCAACATGTACCTCAACCAAAATCTCTTATCAATTTCATCATCCAAATATGATTTGTAACTCTGTAATAGAACTTTTGTATATGATCACATACTTGCAAACCTTCCTTAACTTTAATAACAAGAGACTAGCATTTTCATCAAACTTTGCTTTAGTCTCACATGACTAATTTTGGATTAGTCAACAACCCTAACTTGAAATAATCATAACTATGTACCTATAATGACTAAATATCTAAAAATAGTACACAATGTTCTTCAGTGTATTTTATGCAATTCCTCCAGGTTTCATTGCTTGGGACCTCTCAGAAAAGGAGTTATAGCAAAAATGGCATACCTTATTGAATGTTGGCTTATTCTAGAGAGCGACTTTGTAGAGCGTGCCCGCATGAAATATTTGTTATATGGATCTGAAAATTGTACAGAAAATTCTATAGACTGTACTCTAACCAATACATTTGGTCTTATTAAATGTGGATATGTTATGAATAGGTTATGATGTTTTTACCCGAAACACATGTTTTAGACTAGTTTCAGGACTAGCCACAAACCTTATTTTCCACGGATTGCAATTCCAAAAATACAATGACCCACAAGATGAAATTTTTATGACATCTACTTGGATATGTTTCCTCAACGACCTCCCAATTTCATGGTCTGAATCATTCTAAAAAACGGTTATTGTAAAAATGGTGAGATGACTTGTAAATAACATACCTTAGAAAGCACCATCAAAATAATGTATCCTCCCTTGAATTTCAGCCTTCTTTACTTCACCTTCACTCTGAAATTTGACGTAGATATCCTTTGGTTACCTCAGTCACTTGTATATATTCAATATTCTCAAGTGTAATTAAAATGAGAGAGTCTTGCCTCTTATTTATACTTTCATGTAGCTTCCTCAAGGGATTACCTTTTAACCATCTTAACCCACTTTCCTTATTTTAGGGTTAACCCACTTCTAACCACTTTTCCATTTAGTAATTTCTCTATTATCTTTATTATTTAAATCATTTATTTTATATCCACTTTGACTTATAGTACAATCATCACTTCACTTTATTATTTACCTTCTAAAATCTCTTAAACCACTTTCCTTATTTTAGGGCTAACCCACTTCTAACCACTTGTCCACTTAGTAATTTCTCCATTAACTTTATTATTTAAATCATTTCTTTTGTATCCACTTTGATTTATAGTACACTCATCACTTCACTTTATTATTTAAATAATTTCTTCTTTGCAATCACTTTGACTACTTTGACCTTTTGGGGCTTCTAGATGGCTCATGAGGGTTCTCCAACTTCACATGGCCATAACTCTCTAAACGTGAGGAGTTATGTGACGTTCCACATACCACCAAAAATGGCATGACATGTACTATCCATCTAGAATAGTCTTACCTTCAAATGTATTAAAACTCATAACATTATACATCAAACAAAATTTTGTCCATTACCCAAACCTTTGTGCTACCATACTTTCTTCAAGGGTTGACATCAATGACAACCAACCCAAATAATCAACAAGATGCTCAAAATGGAGTCTTGCATTATGTTTTCTTCAAAATTGTCAAAAAATTTGCAGGTATTCTTCTCACATGTTTTTGTCATGCTCCCATGTAGCATATTCATGACCATAACACATCCATTGAACCTTTACCATCCTTATGGATTTGTTCTTGAGCACTTTGAATTTCTGGTCCAAGATGCGTACTGGTTCCACATGGAAATCCCCTTCATTTCCCAACTGGATCATAGTCCAATCAATTATGTGGTTAGGGTCGTAAACATATTTTTTTAATAATGATACATGAAAAACATTATGCACTCTCATGGATGCAGAAAATACTATCATGTATGATACTAACCCTATATTCTATAATATTTTAAATGGCCCACAATATCTTGCTGCCAATTTTGGGCAATAACCCAATCTTGTCAAACTTCTTTTCGCTTTCACTTTTAGGAAAACATGTTTTCCCACTTTAAAATCTCTAAAATCTCTTTTCTTATCTGCATAAATTTTCTGCCTGTCCTAGGAAGCCTTTAAAGTTTTCTTGATCTTTGTTATCTACTCTTCCATTTCCATTAACAAATCTATCCCAATGATAGCTTTGTCTACTGGGTTATCCCAAATCACAGGTGTGTTACACTTCTTGCATACAATGCTTGAAATGGACTCATTTTTAATGAGGCTTGATACCCATTATCATAAGCAAAATCTATAAGTGGATATAGTCTTCCCACTTTGATGGTAGATCCATCACATATATTTTGAGCATATATTCAATTATTCTATTGGTCCACTATGTTTTCCCATTTTACTTTGGGTGATATGTTGTACTAAGATTTAAATTTTTCCCAAAGACTTTGAGCAAACCTTTCCAAAATTTTGAGGTAAACTTTGGATCTCTATCTGAAACAATTTCCTTGGGCACTCCATGAATTTTGGAAACTTCCTTTATGCAAATATTTGCAATGTTTGCTTTCTTGTGTGTAATTTTCATAGGAATTGAATGCACGAATTTTGTTAATTTATCCACCACCACCATGATGGAATCATGTTGTTTCACTATTCTAGGTAGCTTTCTAATAAAATCAATTGTAACCACTTCCCATTTCCACTCAGGAATGGGGAATTGTTGTAGCAACCCCACTGGATGTCTATGCTTTGTTTTAACCTTTTGGCATTCTAGACACCTGGCTATGTAATTAACCACTTATTTTTTCATTCTTGGACAAAATTATTGGCTTCTTAAAGTTGCAATTCTTTTTTGATATACTGGGTGCCTCACATATGGCACATTGTGCATTTCCCTTGACATTATAGTTTTCATCTCTTTTGAATTTGGCACATATATTTTTCCTTTGTACATGATGATTCCATTCTCTTTCAACTCATAGTAATTAAAGTTTTGCTATAAATTTCCTTGTTGTAATGTCTCTTTTAGTTTTACATAGTGTTGGTCTGCATTTCCAATCTATAAAATTATGTCTTTTAAATCTATGTTGAACACATTGATGGCTGAAATGTTCTTTTCACGAGATCTTATGCTAAGTGCATCAACCACTTGATTTTCCTTTCCTTTGATATTCTTTATTTCAACATCATATTCACTCAAAAATTCCATCCACCTGGTTTTTATGGCATTTAATGTTGGCTATCCAAACAAATGATTCAGACCAGAGTGGTCTGCTCTTAGCTCAAATCTTCGACCCATGAGGTAATATCTCTCGAAAATTTTAATTACTTAAATTGCTTTCTATTAAATTGTCAACTAGGGTTACTCGTAATATTGTGATGATCCTGACACAATATATGTAGGAGTAGGAAACTAACTCTAAGCTAGGAAAATTCAATCAAATCCTAACTCTTTCAATCCTAGGTTGTCATTGCTCCACTAGTAGAAAATCATGTTGCAAGGTGAAATATGCTACAATGAATGTAAGCTCCTTACAACGGTGCTCTGTCAGCATCTGAAATTAAAGGATTTGAAAAGAGGGTTTTAATCACACTTGCATAAAGGAAACTCAATCTAGGAAAGCAGAGAACTGTGATGATTTTTGATACAATACTAAGTGAGAAGTTGTGAGAGAGTTAGAGATTTTTCCACCAAATGTAGTGGATGGCACTCCTAGTCCTCTACTTAACTTATCAATTAGCTTGTCTTCATAAGAAACAACTATTCTATGATAATTTGTTCATGAACAACACAAAGGTACAAGAAATAATATAGAATAAATGAGATTTCATAAAATAAAGAAAGAATATAAAATGAAATAAAGTGCTACCATGATCTATTTTGGAGTGAGCTCAATTCTCCTAAGAGAAAAGTAATAAACTATTCCATAGCATCACATGATAAATTAAGACATTTCACATCTATAACTAGATAATGAAAATTTATGTGAAAAAAATATTTATTTAGTTCCATCATAAGTTGGACACATGCTCCAAGAGTCCTCCTCTTAGAATGGAGGAGGCACTCATATTTATACAAAAACTAATATAACTAATAATGAATTCAGATCCACAAATCTCTCCTACATCCACAAATGTCTCATGTGGTTACAAACATGTGCTAACACCTAGCAAGTAATATGTCTACAAATCCTCTCACAAATCTCTCTTTCAGTATTCTTCTCCATCCAAGATACTTGAGTGAATCTCCAAATCTTCATGAAATCTTCTTGGGGTTGAAGAGGAAATTATAATTTGATTCTTGGTGGTCAAATATGACTTTGTTGGAGTCTTCAAATACACCTACAAACATAATAAAACTAATTCAACTTTGATGTATATGTGAAACCATGTTAAATTTCTAATATTTAATCATAAATTCACTCAAAGTAGTAAAATAAATGATTTGGAAAATAATAAGTCTAAACTTATATGTAATTATCATGAAATTGGTTTCAATGTAAGGTTATGGGGACACAAAATATGGTTAAAATTGAAGTAAAAGGTTGAAAATGATGGTATTTTGGTGACCCAACATTCTCCCGAACTAAAGATGTTGTGTGTCCTCATGCAACATTGCATTAATTTTCTTGAATTATGTGATGGAGTCTTTTTTTTTTTCCTGAATTGTATCTAAGTGGCAGTCGAACGTCTTGTGGTTGGTTCTTATGTGACAACCATAAGTATTGCAAGTATTGGTTCTTGTGTGGCAACACTTTCCTTTTACTTTTCTTCTTGCTACAACAAAGAATAAACTTGAAATTTAAATCATATGAACACATTCAAAATAATGACTAGTAATGTGCATATCAACCATTCAATCCTTTTAGACTCATTTTCTTGAAATTTTTTTTCCTTGAAATAGACTGCTATAAGCAACTGCAAATTTTTGGGCAGATACAGAAAGTTTAAGTTTTTGTAGCTACAAAATTACAACAATTAACTTCTTGTGTTCCTTTGATTAGTAAGCTTTGAATTGGAACTATAATCTTCTGAAAGGTGTTGAAGCATGTTAAAAGCATGGAAAACATTCTCCAAATGGAATATTTGATTTGGAATGTGTGCTTCATATGCAAACCAATGATTCATTATAGGAAGTCAATGAAGGTGTTTGCAAGAAAAACAACAATCAATTGGGAAAAACTTGTTGGTCAATATGAGGTTATGGAATATGAAATATGGAATTGATAAATGGTATGGATATGATGAATATCTCCCCCAACTGAAGGTGTTTTGCCTCCTCTAAAATTTAGCAAATAGGGAAGGAAAATACTATATGGTAATTTTTCCAAATATATGTCTTTTAGCATTCAATGTTAAGAATCAATTATCAATATAACATGGAAAATCCTCAGAAAAAGTACTCAATGCCTTGAAAAAGAGAGAATTTCAAATAATAAGCCTCTTCGAGGGGGAAACCTCCTTTTACCCCACTTAAATGTTCAAGTACAAGATGATTCAAAATGAAAATGTCTCCTTGGTATATATAGGAGACTAGGAGGTATAATTACAACTAATGGCCTAAAACCGACATAAATAAAATAACATTACTAATATAAT
>JASDQU011444105.1:2561-15450 GCA_032191745.1 Picea mariana
GGGTGCTAGAGAAACCAAGGAGTTGGTGCTTCGTTCTAGTAGGTGCTAGAGAAAACATAGAGTTGGTGCTCTTAGAAAGTTACAACTTGCATAACAGAGGTTGTAGCCTCATTATGAGTTGGTGCTCATAAGTATGATAATGTACAGAATGTAAAGATTACTTTTCATATAAAGAAAAAGAGGTTTTTACCCTTTATGGGTTTCCTTAGGAAATATTTGTCTCTGTATATTTCATATGTGTGAATGATGTTGAATGTTATATTTCTCATTTCCCTGCATTATTGTGATTGTCATTTAGTGCTCTACAAAGATTTTAAAATAAGCATAATTGTTTAATCCTGGTAACAACTGATTCACCCCCCCTCTCCTCTCAGTTGTGCAACAAAAAAGATAACCTTCAGAAGAAAAATTCAACCCTCATAAGGAAATGACACATGAAAATGTCAAAGAAGAGATCTATGCCTTTAGATTTCCAATTAGAGGATCAAATGAAGAGACCAAAATGAAGAATATCCCTCATTCATCCTTGTCAAATTTTCATGGTCTATCCAAATAATATCCCGACACCTTCCTCTTTGAATTTGATGTGCTTTGCAGAAGTTATGATTACGTGTTGGATACCCATAAATTGAAACTTTTCCCTTCCACACTCAATAACATTGCACTGCATTAGTTCATGAGCCTTGGTAGGGAGAACATCTGCACATGGGACTAGATGATGCAAAAATTCCTAGAAAAGTAGCAAGATTATTGTTAGGATAAATAAAGGAAGGAGGAAGTATTTAGGATGACACAAAATGAAAATGAGAGCCTTGAGGATTATGTCAAAATATTCAACTATAATTTGCAGAGGGAAAGGAAAGGAGGTTTGTCTCTTGAGACATAACATTTCTTATTCTTGAGAGGAATCTGAGATGATTGCATTGAACTTCTCAATCTGATGGGTGGATCATATGTATATTAGTTAGACTATGTTGTTATCTTGGAACTTTGTTGCAAATATTCTAGAGGTACTTCAAATATGGGAAAAGGACCAATGGATATGTTAACAAAGACTAGAAAGATTGTTTGAGGTGGAGTCACAAGAGTAGGATTTAGGAACATGTTATATGACTTCAAGACTGATATTCTTAGCTCCTTGAGATCCTTGTTGGACACACTGCAAACAAACAAGAATAAATAAGAAGCAAAACGTGATTTCAACATCATTTTCCGAAAATGAAGAACAAAGCACCCATGGAAATAATGTCCATTGGAACAAATTGAGGAGTTTGTGGAATATGCAGTGAGGACCATGCCACTTGAAACTATCCATCCTTACCAGAACTGAAATCTATATATCATAAAGATGAGAAAATGGAGCAACTATGGTTTGTTTATGAGAAATGACCATGGCAGCTCAAACCTCAAGGTATGGTTTAATACCAATCTCAATATTTTAATTCATATTGGATTGACCCTTCCATGTAGTATAATTCTCAGCCATGGTGTCTACCAACACAACACTAGGTGTCCCCTCATCCTCCAAACTAGTTACAGCAATAGGGGTGGAGAAATACCACTTTAGGAGGCCCTCAATTAGCCTTAACATATCCACACATGTAATTTATTCCCCCTCCCCAGATGTAGGCATCCACATCAACCCTTCCTCGACCATAACTACCTACACAACCCATACCTAACCCTAATAATGGGAGGCTATCCCAACCAACACAAGATATCATACTTTCCACCTACCCTACCTATTCCATCTCAACCCCGGACTATATTGATACCCATATTCAATTTGAGAATACATTAACTAAGGACCAACCTCATGTTTGTATTGAAGATTTGAATGAGGATGTCTAGGATGAAGAAGCAAAACATAAAAAATCATGTGAATCTTTGAAAGTTTATCATGCCCACCCTGAACTTCAAACCCCACCCTTTCTAGAAATATTAAACCTAGAGAAACCGTTTACTCATCTAGAATATGAATTCTTGGGAGAACTGAAGAATGTGTGTGTCAAAATGTCGTATTTTCAAGACGTGAAAGACACACCTATATACTCGAAAGAGGTACAGGAACTTTGTTTAAGGAAACCTGATATAAAAAGGAAGGATCCCCAAAATTTTCATGTTATGGGTAAATTGTTAGAGTTACTGATGGGGGGTTTTCTCGAGACCAAATACTCTAACCCTGACATTCTGGTAGTTAATGTGCAGATTAATAATACAATCATTAACAACAAATTAATCTAACTTGGTGCTTCCATTAATGTTATGACATGTGAGACCATGGAAACATTAGGACTCACTGGACTTAGGGAAACCCCAACCATAGTCCAACTTGTTGACTTATGAAATATAAAACCATAGGGAATCTTATAAGATGTAGTGATATCAGTAGATTTGTGGGAATATCTTGTTGAATTTATGATCCTACAACCCAAAACCTCTTTGGGAGGGTATCCTTTAATCCTGAGAAGGCCTTGGTTGGCCATTGTCTATGCTTACATTGGTTGTAGGTCATGTAACATGATCATTTCCCATGGAACCTCCACAAATAAATTAACCATGTATCCTCCCACCAAACCCAACATATATTTTGAAGCACCATTATGGGCCGACAGAGAATATAGTGATGAAGAAGGAGAAGCTCATCAATTCCTCTATATAGATAAATACTTAACCAATAGAGAGAAAAGATGATGATATCAATGATTTTATAGCCTCTTTTTCTTCCTCAAAAAACTCACATGTTATTGAACATCTCATGCATCCATAAAAATAGGTTTCTCTTTCTTCAACAAGCATCTCACTTGTAGAACATGAGTCCTCACCTAAAAAAAAATCAAGGGTCCACCACAAAAACTATAGAAGTCATCCTTCCGAAAACCTTGAACATCAATCGAGGACTGAACGAACAAAAAAAAGAGTGGTTGTTCAAAGTGATACAAAAACACAATGATGCCTTCTCCTGGGATTACTCTGACATGAAGAGAATCCATCCTGAATTATGCACACACCATATATATATTAAGGAAGGATCTAGACCCATTCTCCTACCTCAACACTGGATGAATCTGGCACTAAAGAAAGGAAGAGATACAAAAATTTCTCCCAACCAGCTTTATCTATCCAATTTATGATAGCCAATGAGTCTCCCCTCTCATCATGGTACCAAAGAAAAATAATAATTGGAGGATTTGTGTGGAATATTGAGAACTCAACAAAGAAACACACAAGGACCATTTCCCACTTCCATTCATAGACCAGGTCCTGGATACGTTAGCAAGGAAGAAATACTTTTCTTTCCTCGATGAATTAAACAGTATAACCATATCCCTTTTGCGCCTGAGGATCAAGAAAAAACAAAGTTTACCTTTCCATGGGGGACATTTTCCTATCGTGTTCTACCATTTGGGATATGTAATGCCCCTACCACCTTTCAAAGAGATGTAATTGGTATATTCTCTGATTTAATTCATGATTGTGTGGAAATGTACATAAATGACTTTATGACATATGGTAATGAATTTGATGAGGCATTAACAAATTTAGAGAAAGCATTGATAAGATGTAAAGAATAGAACATTTCCCTCAACAATGAGAAATTTCCATTGATGTTAACTAATGGCATCATATTAGGGCACCACATCTCAGCTAAATAAATCCAAGTAGATCCGATGAAAATCAAGGTAATATTAAAATTTCCAACTTCATGCTCACAAAAAGAGGTACGAAGTTTCTTAAGATATGTTGGTTACTACTGTCTCTTTCTTGAAAACATTTCACAAATTGCTCCTCCATTTTTTTCTTTTCTTATCAAAGATTAGGAGTTTTTGTGGACAAAAATTTGCCAACATGCACTTGAAGAACTGAAGACTAAGGTGTTCGAGGATTTTATTTTAAGAGGGCCCGATTGGTCCCTCCTGCTTCATATTTCCATAGATGCATCTAACACTGCCATTGGAGTTGTTCTAGGAAAAATAGAAGGAAATGATCCATAGACAATATACTATGTCAACAAAAATATCTCACCCATATAACTAAATTATACAGTAACAGAGAAATATTTTCTTGTGGTAATCCACGCAATTAATAAATTTTTGCATTACATCATAAGATATCCAATAATATTTTGTACTAACCATGCTACCATAAAATATTTAATGTAAAAACCTATCACTAATGGCTGGGTAACAAGGTGGTTATTGTTACTACAAGAATACGATATAACCATCTAGAATAAACTAGGAAAGGATAATGTAGAGGCTGATTTTCTTTCAAGACTTACATCTAACAAAAATGAGCCACCTATAGAAGATTATTTTCCTTATGAGAACTTATTTGTGGTTTCTACTAACTCTCCTTGGTTCACAAATATTACTAATTACTTGGATGTAGGTAATCTTCCACATCATTTATCCTCAAGGAAGTGACAAAATATCATCAAGCAAAGTTGGCAGTGTTAGAAAACAAGATCGTGGATCAATAAAATAAAACAAATGCATAAATAAAACACATAAGATACACAATACAATAGAGACACAGATATACGTGGTTCACCCAGTGTGGGATACGTTCACTGGAGAAATTTTCAGGTCCTTCCTTTATTATTATCCATAAAATGAAAGGATACAACCTACAACACACCCATTATGACTTCTTCTTCTTTCTCTCACAGTCTCCTCACTCAAAATACAATATTTTCAATGTTACATAGATGCAATACATTTCCCTCATAAAAGAGGGTTGCCTTGTAGGGAAAAAAACCTAACATAACTTCTACTTTCAGAACTACGACCTTATAATGAATGGTCCATATTTAAAATGAAATTACAATATACATTTAAAAGGAAATTTTTCCTTCGGGGTCTTCGCCCCCGAACCCTCGCCAGAGCCCCTCTTTCCCCCGGACCCCCCAGTGGGGGGGATGGAGCCCCCAGATCTCATAGAGGGGGTAACCCCCTCTGCACTCCCCTGTGTGGAGGAGTATACATTCTTTTGGGGTGTAAAGTCTTCATGGGGTATAAACATGATTGAAAACAAATACCTCTGAATCAGGAATATAATCAGACTCCACAACTAACAATCTCCCACTTGGATACTGATCTCAACAAATCCACCGTTGTTGTATATGTTGGACTATGATCCTTCTTAGAGATAGAAAATTTCTCATCTTGACCTTCATGCTTGAAGACCAACTAAAACTAAGCAGGAACTCAGTTTCTCCCTTTGTTAACATGTCTGTGGGATTCTAGCTAGTGTGTATCTTTTCCAACTTTAAATGTCCATCTTCCAAGACAAATCATATGAAATGGTACCTAAGCTATATATTATTAGTATTCGAATGGAAGGTTGAGTTATTTGCAAGATGAATGGAACTCTGACTGCCACAATACAACCTATTATTCTCTTGCTTGTTTCCCAATTCCTCCATAAACCTCTATAACCAAATCATCTCTTTACTAGCCTCTGTAACAACAACATACTCTGCCTCTATTGTTGAAAGTGAAACAACCTTTTGGAGTTTTGAAATCCAACTTATTGTTGTTCCACCTACAGTAAAAACATGCCATATGGTGCTTCTCCTACTATCTTTATCACCTGCCATATATGAATCAACATATCCTTGTAGAACAATGTTTGAACCTTCAAAACATAATGCATGAGTAGCAGTACCTCTCAAATACCTGATAATCCACTTTACTTCCTCCCAATGTTATTTACCTAGATTGTTTATATACCTGCTCACAACTCCCACTGCATGTGCAATATCTGGTCTTGTGCAAACCATCAATACATCAAGCTACCAGATGCTAATGAATAAGGGACCCTGAACATGTATTTTATCTCCTCATGTTTCTTGCGACACATTTCCTTAGTTAATTTGAAATGGTTTTCCAAAGGTGTACTAACTGGTTTTGCATTCTTCATTCTAAACCTCTCCAACACCTTCTCTATGTACTCACTCTGAGGCAATGTCAATTTCTGATTTTTCTTTGTAGCACCCAAATCCTTCATCGCAAATGGATTAGCCAATTTCTTCTTGAGAACATTTATATCCTACATATTATACCCTACAACAAGAATGTCATATACATACAATAGAAAGGTAATATAACTTCCATTTTCTTAATTTTTAAAATAAACACAGTGATCAGAATGAAATCTACTATAACCCTGTTCTGTCATAAACTTGTCAAACTTCAAATACCACTGCATTGTAGCTTGATTTATGCCATAAAATCTCTTCTTCAACCTGCGTACCAAATTATCCTTCCCTTTGACCTCATACCCCTGTGGCTACTGCATATAAATCTCTTCCTCGACATCCCCATGAAGAAAAGTTGTTTTTACATCTAACTGTTCAAGATGAAAATATTCTACTACCACAAGACTTAAAATAGTCCTAATTGAAGTCATTTTAACAACATGAGAAAATATTTCATCAAAATCTATACCTTTTTTTTGTGGAAACCCCTTTACAACAAGTCTAGCCTTGTACCACTTTTTTCCTCCATCTTCTTCCTTCAACTTGTAAACCCATTTATTCTGTAATGCTCTTTTTCTTGCAGGAAACTGAACCAAGTCCCAAGTTTGGTTATTTACTAAGGAATCCATTTCCTCTTTCATTCCTTTCTCCCACTTCTTTTTGGTGTCTACCTTCATTGCCTCTTCATAACATTTTGGTTCACTAGAATCAGTCAACAATAAATAATACAATGAAGGAGAGTATCCTTCAAGGGGTCTACTTAACCTAGTAGATATTCTAACAACACTTGCAGGAGTTTGAGGTACCTGTTGATCCTGTTTTTGTACATTTTGATTTTCTGGTGCCTTTGGAATTTATTTTTCAATGATCTCATCAAGCATTGTGTATTCTAGTTTTTCTTTTTCCTGTTCTTTCCCTGCAACTTATTTTTGTAGATGACCTTCTCAATGAATATGACATCTCTACTTCTAATGATTTTGTTATTTTAATAATCCCATAAGTGATAACCAAAATCATCAACACCGTATCCGATAAAGGTACACTTCTTGGATTTTTCCTCAAGATTTGTTCTATTTTCTTTCTCAATATGGACAAATTATTCACAATCGAATGTCTTCAAAAAATAATAATTTACCTTTTTACCTGTCTATGCCTCCTATGGAATTTTCTACCATACAAAGAGATTAAAGGTCCTTTGTTTATTAAGTAAACAACATTATCTACAACATCTTCCCATAACTGTAAGGGAAAACCAACATGCAATCTCATACTCCTTGCACGCTCCATGATTGTCCTATTCATCCTTTTTGACACACCATTTTCTTGTGGTGTTCCTCGAGCTATCTTCTCTCTATGAATCCCATGGTATGAATAGTAATCACCAAACTCCTTTCTGCAATATTCACCTTCATTGTATGATCTAAGACACTTCAACCTTTTTCCTGTTTCATTCTCAACCAAATCTTTCCATGTCTTAAAAGTATCAAAAACATCATATTTTTCTCGAATAAAATAAACCCAAGTTTTTCTAGTTACATAATCAATAAAAGTAACATAATAATGAGATCCACCAAGATACGATACATGATCTGGTCCACATACATCTGTATGCACAAGATCTAACATTTCACTCTTCTTTTATTTTCTGACTCTGAGAAATCTGAATCTCTTATGTTTTCCATAAACACAATGCTCACATAAATCCAAATCAATTTGTTTAATATCTAGAAACAAATTTCTTTTGTGAAGTATCTGCATCCCCTTCTCACTCATGTGTCCAATCCTATGATGACATAGTGTTGTATCCACTCTTGTAGAAGCTAAAGAGATAGAAGAGTTAGTATTACCAGTACATAAATACAATTTACTTACCTTCTCTCCTTTTGCTATCACTAATGATCATTTGGTGACCTTCCACACCTTATCTGTAAATATGGATATACAACCTTCAATTTCCAACTTCCCTTTTGAAATTAGATTTTTCCTTAGATCGGGAANTGTTTCCTATGGGGTGTGGCATGAAATGAACCCCCTGAATTTACTACCCAAGACTCAGAAATATTATCTATAGAAAGAATCAAATAATCTTGTAACACATCACTTGTTACATTTTATTTTTTATTTTTCTCCTGATGTCCATCTCTTTGTTTCTTTGGACCTCTAGAATATTTCTTCATATGTCCTTTCTTCCCACAATTACAACACTCTATCTTTACAAATATGGATTTGAATATGCTCTTCCTATAAATTCCTATGGTTCCCTGAGCCCTTTCCTCTATCCTTTTGTCTTCCCCTATTATCCATGTTTAACACATTACCTGATGTCTCACCTGTGCTTTTCCATCGCATTTTCTCACTAAGGATAACACCAACAACATCATCAAATTTTAAAGTGTTTGAACTAGAGACAAAGTTACTTATATCCATGACCAAGCCATTCCATCTTTCTGTCAATGAGCAAAAAATTAGAAGAACCATGACCTCATCATCAAAGTTCACTTTTACAGAACTTAGTTGATTAGTAACCGTATTAAATTCATTTAAATGATCTACAACAGACTCACCTTCTAACATCTTCATATTAAATAATATCTTCATTATAAATACCTTATTGGATACCGAGGTTTTTTAATATAGTTTAGCCAATGCGTCCATCAACTCCTTTGTTGTCTTTTCGTTTGAAATATTGAAATCCACGGAAACTACTAGGCGCAGCCATATCGTTCCTAATTCCTTTCTGTCAAGAACCTACCATTCTTCATCCTTCATGGTCGTCGGCTTCTTTTCTATTCCACCCAATTGTAGGAATAGATTCTTATAATATAAAAAATCTTCCATATGCATCTTCCATAACTGGTAGTTTTGGTTGTTAAATTTATCAACCCTAGACTTTCCATATTCCTCCATTGCTCCCACTCGAACCAAGAACCCTCTTTTCTTGAGAGTTACTTTTTTATCTGATACCAGTTGTTAAAAATAGGATCTTGGAGCAATAAAATAAAACAAATGCAAAAATAAAACAAAAAATTTAAACAATACAATAGAGACATAAATATATGTGGTTCACCCAGTGTGGGCCACATCCACCAGAGAAATTTCTAGGTCCTTCCTTTATTATTATCCAGCAAATGAAGGGATACAACCTACAACACATCTGTTGTAATTTCCTCTTCTTTCTCTCACAGTCTTCTCACTCAGAATACAATATTCACAATGATACATAGCCGCAATACATTTCCCTCATAAAAGAGGGTTTTCTTCTAGGGAAAAAAACCCTAACATAACTTCTACCGTCAAATTTGTGACCTTATAATGAATGGTCCAAATTTACAATGAAATTACAATATACATTTACAATGAAATTATTCCTTTGGGGGATTCTCCTCTGAACCCATTCTAGGGGTCCGCTTTCCCCTGGACCCCATAGAGGGGGTAACTCCCCTCTACACTCCCCTGCGTGGAGGATTGTACATTCTTCCGAGGTGAAAATTCTTCATGGGGTATAAACAAAGTTGAAAACAAAGACCTTTGAATAAGGAAGATAATCAGGCTCCATAACCAACAAGATGTTCTCATGGATTGAAAATTGTCTCTTCTACATCATATTAGATCTCATCATCAAGATATGTGTGCATGAAGATGAGATATTGAAATATTTCCACAATGCTCCATGTGGGGTACACTTTTCAGATAAAAGGACTGGGTACAAGATACTTCATCAAGGGTACTATTGTCCCACTATGTTTAATGATTCCAAGGAATATGTAAAGAGGTGTAATAGTTTCTAGTGCATGGAAAGACTGGTTCAATCATACGAGATGTTGTTACAACAACAACTGGAAATGGAACCCTTTCATAAATGGGCCCTGGACATAGGGCCAATCAATCCTCCTTCCCACCATAACTCCTACATCCTAGTATGCACATATTATGTCATAAAATGGATGGAATCCAAAGAACTATCGACTGTGATCATGAAGAAATATTCACCACATTCATGACACCTCAAGAAATAGTTACCAATGGAGGGAATCAATTCAATTCAAGACTCATAAGAATCTTGGTGTACAAATACAATATCAAACACAAGGTTACCGCACCATATCACCTGCAGGCCAATGGACAGTTAGAACAGACAAACAAAATTCTTGAGGCCATCATCACCAAGACTGTTAGAATACACCTCAAGTATTGGGATGAAATACTACCTGAAGATCTATAGGCCTACCAGAAAACTTGGAGGACTAATATTGGTTGCACACCATACGAATTGGTATATGGAAAGAGAGTACTATTTCTGATTGAAACAAAGATCCAGGCACTTAGAACAATTGTACAACTTGGAATGAACATAACCGAACCTCAGAAGTGAAGAATCCTCTAGGTCAACAAACTTGATGAAATTTTCTAGGATTCCTTGCACCACACAATATTAATAAAGCATCAAAGAGCTTGGTGGCATGAAAATTTCATTAAGAAGAAGAAATTCAAAGTTGGATACTAGGCCTTGTTATTTGATTCTAGGTTCAAGGATTTCAAAGGGATTTTTTTCACTTGATGGATCGAGCCTTATGAGATTGATACTATATATGACAATGGAGCCATCAAAATTCACACCATTTATGATGAGAAAACTCCTCTGATGGAAAATGGACACAAGATTCAATTATATCATATACCCCTATCCAAGGAATCCTTTCTGAAGAGGATCACTAGTGGATGACCTGACAATGATCTAAATATTGTTAACAAAGGGGGAATCCTTGTTGAATGATTCATTCTTGTAAAAAAATAATAAGAAGAAGAGGAACAAGAATCCCATGTATCAAAACCCCTAGGGGAATGATTGGGGGTATGTTTTGTGAAAATCATCCATGTTGATGCATGGTATGTTAAAAAAAAGGATCAAGAGAAAGAATAAAGGGAAATTCACGATTTCATGATGGTTCTTTTAGGATCCTTTTGATCAATTTTTTAATAAAGTCTTTTTCAAGATATGTAGGGGAAAAGAATGTTATTGCTGCAACTCCTATTGTTTCAACTCTTGTTGTTGTGAATCATGTTGTTGTGAATCTTATTGTTGTGACCCCTGTTGCTGCAACTCCTATTGTTCCAACTCCTATTTTTGCAACTCTTGGCACTCCAAATCTACATATAGACACTACAAATCCACTACTAAATTACAAAAACCAATTTGAGAGAAGATGACTCTTGCTAAGATACCATGTCAAGTCATAGTCCTGACCCACACGTTTCTACTACTCTAGAGAATTTCTTCAACTCTAAGCACCATTGCAGATACTCTGTCATTGCTACAACTCTAAACTTTTCTACAACTCTAGGACGTTATTTCATCTCTACCCATTGTTGCAACTCTGCATATTTATGCAACCTCAGAACACCATTGCAAGCCCGAAAGCTGTTGAAACTATTCATGATGCTACAAATCAGGATTCTACTATAACTTTAAATAACTACTCCTACCACTCTCAATGAATCACAAAACAACACGACGAAGGTATGCACAATCACGCCAAGGCATGGTAAGTCATAAGGTATGTCTCTTGAATTATGTAATGAGTAAGCAATGAATTGGCATAATTGCGACCTAATAAAATCACTAAAATTCCATAACACACTCATAATTACCCAAACCGTAACACAATTACCCCATACCACCACCATTCCTTTTCATACTTCAAACTCTCCACCCTTCAAACCATTTATACTAAGTTGTAGCCACAGTTGTTTGAGTTATGAGTAGGAGAATGGGAGGCTCAATGAACCATAGAGATCCCATAGAGACCCTCTTGCTCAAGGCATATGAGAACATTGGGGAAATTGTTTCCGCAGAAAGGTTGGATGGAATACCTAAAATGGATGTGAGGGTACGACGATAACATGGCACTAGGATTTTCCATTAATTTTAGGAAAATCAGGAGAGAGGTAATAGGGTTAGTCGTGCAGGCGATGAAGGATGTGATAATGGAAGTGATTGGGTTCCCTTGGAGAGGGGAACAATGATATTATCAATGGAGGTCAAATCCTAGAATTATCAAGAAATTCCTCGAACCATGGGTAGCCTTGGTCAAGAAATCAACAGGGTTTTACAGAACTTCATCACTAAGCCCATGCCAAGATGTTGTCATTTTCATGCAATGATACATCACCTTGTTGTTGGGAAATAATACCCTACGAACTAACAAGCTAGGGCTAGGCTTGCATGCAGATTTTTGACCTTAAAGAAATGACCTTTTAACCTACCACCCAAAACTTAAACCCCTCTTTCAAGACACATACATGGAAAGGAACTACGAAAATTTTTACTGATGTTTGGTGTAGATCCTCCGTTGCGCTTTGCCCGCTTACTTGCACTGCTCCTTCCAAAGTTAACCTGCAATCAAGACAAAACACTACGCATGCATGCTATTTTTCTACTTGAGGGTTAGAAATTAAGCATAAATTACACAAATCACATATAACTCATGCATTGGGATGGGAAAAGTATTCTTTTATTAGTCTCAAGATGAATCAACTTACAATAATAATAGAGACCGACCACCATTCCTTGATCCTGATCCTGGGCTCCTCCTCTTCTTTTGTCCTCCAACTACTTTGCGTTAATTCTCCTTAGGCTCGAGGAAAGGCTAAAGGGTTGGGAAAAATTGACTTGGCAAATGGGCAGAGTTTCTTCGCTATAATTTTCCTCCTCCAAATAGTACCCCTACACCTTCTTTTATAGGCTAGTAGGAGCTAGGGTTTTGGATGAACTCTCAGCCATGCATGGCTGGGAGTTTCAGTTAACTGACCCATAGCTTTTTGTCCCATCGGCAAATTTCCTATTTTTGTGCTTTGTTAGGTAAACGTGGGCTGTAGAAGGCCTGCCAGCGTTCAAATGCATTGAGT
>JASDQU011444105.1:15550-38834 GCA_032191745.1 Picea mariana
TTTATTTTTCGAAAATCAATAAAAATTGTCCCAATACCTGATCAAATCCCTCCCATATAACTCCTGGATCACTCTAAGTGGTTTTTGGTATAAAGAAACTGATAAAGGGGCCCAAAAAAGTGACAAAAAGAGGCCAAAAAGTCTATAAATAGAAGCTGGCAGCTCATTATCACCATTGTTGATTTGGAAATTGACTCTGGAGACAAAAGACCCCCTTTGCCAAAGATCGTGATTCCAGGAGCTACGATGGATGAAACAGACTTCTGCTTGGACCAAGTAAGTACAAACTCCCTTGTCTTGCTATTCAATACTTCATTTCTAGCTTTTGAGTTGATTTTGGGGGTGGCCGTCAACCTCAAAAAGGTTGGCCCTAGGCAAACGTGGGTTGTCCAGGGACAGCCCGTGGGTACCCACGGGCAGAGCAAATCCTGCCCGCGGGTACCCGTGACTGTCGCCTCTATAGGTCGCGGGTACCCCCCGTGTGGTAAAAAAGCCAAAAAATTTAAAAATATTAACCCTCCTTTTGCTTTGTTGTGTTGGTAGGATGTATGTTCAGTGGAGGGAGAGGGAGCACGAGGCCGCCAATGAGTTAGTGGCTGCAGATCTGAATGTTGTGGCCGTGTTGACACAGTATGGGTTGGTGAAATTATTCTTATGTATATTTATGCACGCGCAACCAAGGCTACTGAACGCCTTGGTTGATTACTAGCATCCTGATGCAGAGGCCTTCATGCTAGAGGGGCAATCCTTGGTGCCCACCACCGAGGACATTTACTTCTTGACTGGCCTCTCGAGGAGAGGGGAACCAGTCAACTTTCAGACATTTCCTGCGGGGCCGAGCAAAGTCTCGGAGCTGATAGATGAGTATTGTGAGGCTGGGACCGATCATAGGACTTCCTCGGTTCCTATTAGTAGGATTACTAGTCTCACCCTACAGACTATTTTATTCCTTATTAGGCAGATTACCGGCTCAACAGTCGTGCATCAGGCTTCACGCGCACAGATGAACTGTGTGATCTAGTGCATGAATGCACAAACTTTTGATTGGAGTACCACACTGTTGGAGTGCATGAAGAGTCAGTTGACAGCATGCCGACAACAGACACATAGGAACTTCGGGTTTGGGACCATCCTGTGTTCATTCTTATTTGAGCAAGTTATGTGTTTTAGTCCTCGGCTGACAATACGAGGACATCTGGCCACTTTCCCCTCATTATGCAGATGGGTAGCGTTACTGACGTGACAGGGTGGTGGAAGGACCATGGAGGCCTTCAACGATGAATTTTTTTCTTGGATGTCGTGACAGATCCCGGCTATTGAGGACTACCCATACGCAGCGATCGACTTTTCCAGAGATCCAGCGATACCAGTGCCTCCTGGTGAGGAGCGAGGGGAGATGGGTAAGTCTCCACCTATACAGTTTTTTTGTTTGCATATGTAATTTTTATGTCTTTTTGATATATATATCATGTTTTTGTATACAAGAGTTTTTGATGGATGAATGTTCATTGCATGCAGATGTGGGACCCGTGCGACCTGTCGACTATGCATGGACCAGGTGTCGCCCCCGGCCAGAAGCCATAGCTGCCACCACTGGAGGAGCAGCAGTAGTAGGGAACCTCCCAACAGGAGAGGCCGAGAGGGTTCTGAGGCAAATTGAGCGGAAATTTACTGCGCTCACTCACACAATTCCCATGGCAGAGATAGAGGACCTACCGCCCTCCATGCAGAACCATGTTGTGGGGGCACCTCGAACATGGGTCCGATTGTTTAGGCATTTAGCCCAAGCTGTACATGATTATAACAGGGCCCATAGGCCCTGAACATACTTTTAGGCTTTTTATGTGCCACGAGCACTGATATGTATATATTTTTTGAGGGCGTAAGCCCAGTGACTCATTATTGTTCCCACTTTTGAGGCGTTTGCGCCCATCTATGTACTCTGAGGATTTTATGATGTTTATATATGGTTTTTTTTTATCTCTTTTCTATGTCTTATGGATTATGTGTGCACAAATGTATTTACATGTTTATGTCCATGATCTTTTTATATGTGGGAAAGATGCCAATCCAAAATGTGATTAGCTAGAGTATCTATGATTTAATTTAATTTCCTAGGAACATGAAAATATGTAATATAATCAAAACTGCGTTCCAAGAGACGTACCCTAAGGAATCATTGGTGTAACGTTGGATCATGTACTCGTTATATTCTGTTTAGCTGCGACACAACCAGTTGAGCATCTAGATAGACCTGAAGATGAGAGATACCCAATGACAATGCATAATGAAGCAACTCAATAACTGCACTATACTCGGTGACATTATTTGTGGTTTCACCTAAGCATATACCTCTGGAAGATAACAACTGACCCTGTGGTGTAAAGATTACCCAAGCTGCGGAGGCAAGCCTCCGCGTGTGTCGACTAGCATCGTCCGCATACCCAACGAACACCTCGGACTCACTTGACATCTGCCATATTGACGAAAGATAACATCAATGACATGTCCATAACACTTTTTAACAGAAATGTAAAAAAGTAATAGTACAAAGACTATACATATATTACAAAAAGTTACCCACAGTGACCTCTCTATGAGTAATACTTCTTGAGGTAGAGCCCATTTCTAGGCTCCGCCAAAGCATTCCCTTCAAAATAGACCAAATGATAAGCGCCCTTTTTTAAAACCTCCTTAATAATGAAGGGTCCAAACAACATGGGTTTAAACTTTCCTGCCCCCAGGGGGTCCTTATCTTGGTCATAGACCAGGACAAGGTCGCTCTCAGAAAAAATCAGAGGATGAACGGACCTATCATATTGACACTTGACCTTATGTTTATGAGCCTCGTTGGCCAAGGCTGCATCGCGACGATGCTCATCAAGCTGCTCAAGGTGTACTAACCGTTCTTCACGTGGAGAAGTGTTTGGCAATAATTGTACTGCCAATTTCAGAGATGGTATTTGACATTCGATGGGAAAGACTGCCTCCAACCCATAAATGAGCTGGAAAGGTGAGAAACTGGTTGCAGTCTTAACTGATGTTAAGTAAGTCCATAATACAGAGTATAACATCAAATGCCAGTTTGACTTGGCTGAGTTGATAGTTCGTTGTAGAATCGTCTTAAGAGTTTTGTTTACAGCTTCCACCTGCCCATTGGCTTGGGGGTAGTAAGGTGATGAATGTTCTTTCCGTAACCCAAGCTTTGATGTTAACTCGGACATCATTTGGTTCTAAAAGTGGCTTCCATGGTTAGTGACAATCTCTCTCGGGACGTCGAACCATGCTATAATCTGGTTGAATAAGAAGAGAGCTGCAATCTCTCCATCATCTTTAAACGTTGGCATAGCTTCTACCCATTTAGTGAAGTAGTCGACAGCTACAATGATATAGCGGTGGCCCCTTGCTGACGAGGGGTTGCATGTAGTGTAATCAATCCCCCATTTAGTAAAGGGACCAATTGTGATGACAGGAAACATGAGAGCTGGATGTGCCCTCATCTTCCGAGAGAAGATTTGGCACGGATGGCACTTCTTGATCGACTCGATACAATCTTTGATAAGTGTGGGCCAGAAGTAACCTGCTCGTAAAATATTTTGGGCTGTTGCCAACCCAGATAAGTGACTGTCACAAGATCCTATATGACAATCATTGAGAACTATGACGACCTCCTCATGAGTGAGACATCGACGCAAGACACAATATACACCTCTCCGATACAACGTATCATCGAGTATGAGATAGTTCTTAGCCTGATGGCGTATCCGCCGATGCTCATCACGAGAAGCAGAGGTGGGGCACTTCAAAGTCTAGAGATAGATCAATATATCTCCATACCAGGGGTCTGAAGATTCAATCAAAAACATATCCCCCTGGATAGGCGATTCCTTAGGCACAACGTCACCTGACTCAACCGGAAGCTCCAAAATAAGTTCTGCGAAGACCAATGACTTCTTGGAATTTGCTGAAATGAAGTCTAAGTCAAATTCTTGGAGGATGACCATCCATCTACTGATTTTTCCGCTGGTAACTCGTCGTGTCAACATGTACTAGAATGGATTCACGATAGTGACGACGGTGGTCTTGCGAAACAGAACATAGTGATGGAACCGTTGAACAGCATGAACTGCTGCCAACGCAAGTTTTTCGAGATGGGAATAATTAAGTTCCGGTCCTATGAGGCCTCAACTCGGGTAATAGATCACGTATTCTGAAAACGAATCATCTTCCTAAACTAAAACCATGCATATGGTTGACTCTGCGGCAGCCAGATATAATAAGAAGTCTTTATTATAATTAGGTGGTCGTAGCAGAGGTGCAGTTGTGAGGGCGTGTTTTAATGCATTGAAAGAGCGTTGAGCGGTGTCGTCCCAGAAAAAAGGAACATCTTTTTTAAGTAAACGCATAAAGCCCTTGGTGATTTCGACATAGCTGGCGATGAAGTGTCGTAAGAAGTTTGCCTTACCTTGAAGACTTTGAAGCTGTAAGATTGTGCGTGGGGGGGGGCAACTGGATTATTTCCTCCACCTTAGGAGGATCCACTGTGATCCCTGTTGTTGATACTATGAAACCTAACAAATGTCCTAACATGATGCAAAAGTTGCACTTGTTGGGATTCAATACCCTATCGACTAACAAGCTAGGGCTAGGCTTGCATGTAGATTTTTGACCTTAAAGAAATGACCTTTTAACCTACCACCCAAAAATTAAACCCCTCTTTCAAGACACATACATGGAAAGGAACTAATAACCTTTTTACTGATGTTTGGTGTAGATCCTCCATTGTGCTTTGCCCACTTACTTGCGCTGCTCCTTCCAAAGTTAACCTGCAATCAAGACAAAACACTACGCATGCATGCTATTTTTCTACTTGAGGGTTAGAAATTAAGCATAAATTACACAAATCACATATAACTCATGCATTGGGACGGGAAAAGTATTCTTTTATTAGTCTCAAGATGAATCAACTTACAATAATAATAGAGACCGACCACCATTCCTTGATCCTGATCCTGGGCTCCTCCTCTTCTTTTTTCCTCCAACTACTTTGCGTTAATTCTCCTTAGGCTCTAGGAAAGGTTAAAGGGTTGGGACAAATTGACTTGGCAAATGGGCAGAGTTTCTTCGCTATAATTTTCCTCCTCCAGATAGTACCCCTACCCCTTCTTTTATAGGCTAGAAGGAGCTAGGGTTTTGGACAAACTCTCGGCCATGCATGGCTGGGATTTTTAGTTAACTGACCCATAGCTTTTTGTCCCATCGACAAATTTCATGTTTTTGTGCTTTGTTAGGTAAATGTGGGTTGTAGAAGGACTGCCAGCGTTCAAACGTGTGCAATAGTGGGTTAGGGCGCATTTGACTTTACCTAAGAGGATTTTTGAAGAGGTTGTTCAGTAGATGTTTTGGCAATGAAGGGATATGAGTTGACCTGATGCCAGGTAAGCATGTGTGGTGCAATTTAGGGTTATAACACACCTACGAGAAAACTTGGAATTTGACGTCTCATAGGAAGATTTTTTTTTCATTTTAAAACATATTTGATGGGTAGATACCAAAGATACATCTCCTCACTTACAAACATGTAAAATCCAAACCCGTCAAATTAACGTTTCACTGGGTAAGATACTCGTCAAGAATACTTCCATCTACGAGCTTGGCTAAGATGTGCTTCCTTTCAGATGCAGTGTCAAATGACTCAAGATGCCCAAAAAGCATCAGCTCTCCCTAAAAAGGAGGTGATCCAGCCGCACCTTCCAGTACGGCTACCTTGTTATGACTTCAATCCAGTCACTAGCCCAGCCTTCAACATCCCCCTCCTTGCGGTTAACGTAACGACTTGGGGCATGGCCAACTCCCATAGTGTGACGGGAAGTGTGTACAAGTCTCAGGAATGGATTCACCGCCATATGGCTGATCGGTGATTACTAGCGATTTCAGCTTCATGCAGGCGAGTTGCAGCCTACAATCTGAACTGAGGTCAGGTTTTTTAGGTTAGCTTTCCCTCCGGGGGTCACAACCCTTTGTCCTGGTCATTGTATCACGTGTGTCGCCTAGGGCGTAAGGGGCATGATGACTTGACATCATCCTCACCTTCCTCCGGCTTATCACCGGTAGTCTGTTCAGGATTGCAAACTCAATGTTGGAAACTAAACATGAGGGTTGCGCTCGTTGCAGGACTTAACCCAACACTTTACAACACAAGATGAAAGGGAAAAGGGAAAGGGAAAAGGAATGGATGGAAAGGAAAGGGAAAATGAAAGGGAAAAGGAAACTAAAGGAAAGTCAGGAAAGGCATTTTTCACACACACCTAAAGGCTAATATCCCACTCATATTCATTTATTTAGAATTTGATTCCAGAATCGCATTGCACTTCGTTATAGTGAACAACAAAATTTTTCTCTTCACTGCCTATCCATTCTCATTACAACGGATCTTCCATTCTTGAAACCAGGAATAAAGAATTTGATGGAGTATCTAACCATAGATAGATCTATAGAGTGTGTAATATATGCACAAAAATAGAAATGTTTCCCTACTCCCATTCCACTTATAATCCATCGATTTACTCAAAACATGAAGGTTACATGTAAACTTTGGACTCAACAAAACACTACCACTATAGATGGCTTGCAATTTGCAATGAATTTGGTGGAAATTATTTAGCTATTTTTCTATCTCCCCACCAAAACTGATCATATTTATTCTTTAAAAGTTCCAAAAGCAAAGTGTCCCATCCATAAATGGTTAATTGAATATTTTCTCTCCTTTGTGAAGTTGAGCATTGTTTCTGGTTATGATGAAGAGTCGTCTGGTGAGGATTGCTTACTAGTTTCCTCGACCAAGTTTTCTTCTCAGGTTTTGTCCATAATTTTTCACCAAGAATCCTAAGGCTAATCCCTTATCACTATTATTAACTCGCTTAATCAATTTTGTATATAACAACAAAAACAAAATTGACACTCATGAATTTTCACAAAATGTAAAATGACAGGCATAAAAAACAAATGTCTGTCATCAAATTTTGGCTTGACAGGTAGGGTAAATTTGAAATTCCAAGCCTGCCTACGAGGGATGTTATGGGGTCATATACCTATATCATATCCATTTATTAGACCTCCTGTGACATGTTAGGTTGGTCAACATGTCATTTTTCCTTTGGAGGACACTGTAAAACATGGCCAAGTAGGCACAAAAAGTTGTTCGCCCTCGAGAATCCCTCTCACGCAACATGATAATCAAAATTTTGGTCGAACGTGTACTGCATAGGGAGAGAAGGACATGGAACAAGGTGGTGAGAGAACTATTTCCCACTGTAACCCTTTCTAGAAGAGAAAAAATTGTTGCAACTCCTCCACGAGACAACGATGCTTCAACTCCAGAAGACAAGGTTATTGCAAATATATAGGCCATGGTTGTTGTAGCTCTGGATGTTGTAAGTGTTGTAGATATGGAGGATGAAAAAGTTGCAACTTTTGGAATTGCAGCCACTGAACAAGGAACTCCCAAGGGTTCTGATGAAATTCCTCAACAAAATGAGGGCAGTCGCAATAGCGACATAGAGTCCATATGGAGTAAACTTGCGACCAAAATATTGTCGAGGAAAAGGAATAGGAAAAATATCCGATGACTTGAAATAAGAAAAGGTAAAGAAACAATGTTTCCACCTAAAAAAGGAAAATCCATGATGTTACAAAAAATCCAACAAGGGTGGAACAGATTGAAGAATCATTTGAAGCAGAAGACATGATGAGGGATGGAAAAGACTTTGTTGGGTGTGAATCTGTTGAGGAAATGGGGGGAAAAAATGTTGTTGTTACATAAGAACCAGCAAGGAAAACCCTGAGAGAGGCCACATATATAAATATGAAATGAAGCATAAACAACAAAAAACCATAACACCAATGTGATAAATCCAACCGATCCATTACTGGTGGCATTAGAAGAGAGTAGTCACAGATCTTTGTAGCATATGGCAACAAGATACTTGAAGGCTTGGACGGTTCATCTATGGATAAGACAACAGATATTTTTTGGTTTCCATATTCGTGCAAACAAATAACTATATCACCATTGGAGTTGCCATATCGCCAACTTCAGAATATGATGGTGGTCGATTTGATATCAGCTTGCTTGTTTGGAAGGTAAATTATATTGTTATATAAATTCTTTTTTTTTTTTGTAAGGCTTTTGTGTTTGCAAGGATGTAGCCATCCAGTCACGGATCATAACGACAACTGTTTAGATCATAGAAGCTAATTCCAGACTATGCAAAATAGACCTTTATGGGTCTATACTAGCATAAATCTACTAAATTGGAATTATCATCATTGCATATTAGTTTTCTTAGTTCACCGTAATTTTCAATTGGTTACTTAAATTAGCTTACTGTAACTATTTATCCAGGATTATGCTGGAGGTTTGAAGAATTTTTTTTTTCTAGTTTATGAGCTAATTCTAATGATTTCTCATATATGGATTGAACTGATCATGATCCAAATCATGGGAACTGGTGGCTGGAATTCAGAGATAGATAGTTAGTAGGGTATTGGCCTGTGTTTCTATTCAGCCATCTAGAAGATCATGTGAGCATGGTTCGATGGGGAGGGGAGATTGTGAACACGTGGCCCGAGGGTATGCACACCAGCACATAGATGGGCAGTGGCCATTTTGCAGAAGAAGGATTCTCAAAAGCCAGTTATTTTTACATATAATATGATTTTTATATATATCTTAGATTTTATCAATAAGTCAACAAAACATAATTCTTCTATAAGTATAACCAGACTCTTTTCTTGTCTTTTCCATTTGTAGGTTAGGTAGAAGATGAACGGAACAAGGGATGTGTGGGGTCTCCTTTTTTTTTTTGCTACACTCACTCTTTTCTTTAGGATTTCTAGGTAGTTTTCTTCGTGGGGTTTATAATTTCTGGGCTATCTTTGATTGTTGAAGGGTTGTAAATATAGGGATTTAGTTGTCATTTTTTGTTAATTCTGGGTAGGTGGGTAGGCCCTTGGCCCAAATTGTGAACTAAAGCTCTGATACCATGTGTAGGGACCAAATTAATTTAAGTCTATTAAATCCATAAATTGAAACAGATAAGATTACTTCTACGCAGAAAAACTCAGTAATTTATTTAATTTAGCATATAAGAATGTTAAATTAATTAATGAACAACAATTTCATAATAGAATAAGAATTTCTTAACAGAATAATATAAACTACCTCTTCCTGATGCTAATTCTGATCTCTGTTGGTCCAAGCTGAAGTTGAAATTGTGCCAAACACTGCCCAAAACTGAGTTTTCCTCCCTGCCAGCTAAGAGCAGCCTGTCCGTCTCCCTAGCTCTAGGATACCATAAGGATATCCTAGCCCCCATGCCCCAAACCCCCAGCAACCCAGTGCCCCTTGCGATGGTTCACCCCAAAAACTCCCTATATCAAAACTCCCACACCAGAAAAAAAAATCCAAACAGAAATCCCCTCCAAAAATAATGATCCTCCCCATAAGACTCCTCCTCGTCATATCCCCTTCATCGACTCTCTTCCCCCTCATTAATTTTCTTATCTCCCCCTTTATTATATTATCCCCTTCATTAATATCTTATCCCTATATTTAATGTTTCTTTCCCCCACCCCCGTATACATAAGTCTTTAATAAATTAAACTATTAACCCCTTTAATTCTTTACTCAAATAATTAATGAGTCCATTAATAATTAATTAATCATTGACAGATATGAACAAGTAATTAATAATAATTAATTAGTTAATATTATTAATAAATAATTATTGTTTAACTAACATATTAGGACAATCATATTATCAAATTAATTATAATTAATAATCCCTATACATCTATTTAAGCAGGGTCGTTACAAGATTGAAGAATCATTTGAAGCAGAAGACACGACGAGGGATGGACAAGACTTTGTTGGGTGTGAATCCGATGAATAAATGGGGGGAAAAAACCTTGTTGTTACATAAGAACCAGCAAGGAAAACCCTAGGAGAGGCCACTATACAGATATGAAATGAAGCATAAACAACAACAAACCATAACACCAATGTGATAACAGAGTTCGACAATCTCACCTACGTCTTTGGGCCTTGTCTTAGTGGGATTTTCTTATTTCTGTTTGAATATTTAAATGTACATCATGAAAGTGACAATGGATTAAAAAAATGATTTTATCATGTTCTACCATATCTCATGAACCCATCAAAACTGACGACACCCAAATCGGATGAACGAAGCTCCCAGAAATGGCCCGCAAAGGTGAGCTCTTCAATAGCTTCCCTGCATAACAATGGCCTTGGCTCAACCATCCCGAAGCATAGAAATATTATGAACCTCCTCCCATGGCCTCAATAAACTTTGGTTAATATAGGTCTAAATTTGGTAACCATCTCCTAACTTCCTCCCAAGATCTGGCCTCAAAAAGGGCTCAATATCCCCCAAAAATGACCAAAATCTCCAAAAATGTTGAATAAAATCAACAAAAATCTATATCCCAAAGTATAAAAACCACTTTGTAACAAATATTGGCACAATCCCTGCAATTATGGGTGTCTTCCCCTTTTCCAGGTCACATGGCATCCATGTGGCCAAGCACCAACCCATAAAGTGTTGCGCACTGGCCCCCTTTACGCAAACTCGAGTCTCATACATAGGCCATGGGTCCAGGCCCAAATCCATGCATTGTTACATTGGATAATACCCCGATAGTTAAGCACCTTGATCAGTGGGCTAGCCCGACTAACTAGATTCTAACCCATATAACAAATGTGCCAATCCACAAACCATGCCTATACACGAAGGAACCAGATTCATATGTTGGTGTGGCCACGGGACTGAGGGTTGTAACTATAACAATTGCATGCCAAATCATAAAGATAGATGAGGTCACATGGTGGAATTTACCAAAACTGGGGTCTAGGCCCTGTTCATCCATGCCAACGGTCATAAACCTGTGGTTCTGTTGCAAAGTCCCATGGCAATGTTTACACTGAGGGCTGGGGCTAGGCCCCAGCCCTTTTCCACCGAAATAAAATTATGCATAAACTTAAATATAATTTTTATGCTATGGTTAAAAACATACAAGTGCGGGTAGGTTGGCTATCTCAGCCCTGCCAAAACTTAGCCTCATGGGAGGTCCACGGTTCGAACTTTTGAAACTCCAATATTTTGCAATAAAACTAACCAACGAATGGGTGCCACATGGAAGCCCATGTCTGGGCCATGTGTCACCTCTCCATTTGCCGAACCTGATGCCAAATGTCAATCGCCAACTGGCCCACATGTTTTCCACCTGTATTCACTATTAGCACTTCTTGCCTAGTCATCGTCTGCCACGTGTCATCGTATGGACATGCCATGTGTCACCCTTACAGTGGTGACACATGTCACAATCGGATTGGTCCACCTGTCCATCCACGTCAATGTCCACACACATAGTCACCCTACCACATCAACATCTATACACCTAGTCAGCCTACCAACCATGCCTTCCACGTCATTTGTACGGTCGTACGACCTGTACTATCAGCTGCCACATGGTACTATACAGACTGTAGAATCATCATTTTTTTGCCTATTTGGAAAAACAAACAGATCGCCATAAATTGAGCATATGATGTCTATTTGAGCATGTTCAAGTTGTGTTGGGTCCGTATCAACAAGGCCTACACACACTTTTGTTTTGAAACCATGCTAAGAACTTTTATTTTCAGGCCTTTCTGAGCCCCATCAAGCTCCATGATCCAAATCTAGATCACTAACCCTATCAGACTCAAAATGATTGATTGGTTGCATGATGACATGCAATGATTTCAGATGGGGAGAGATGATGGGTTTTCAAATTGACATATTTGTAGCACCCATCCAATACTTTTTTTACACCATTTTCCCATTTCCATTTCCATATTAATACACGTTCCAGCCACAATGATGCATTTTTGGTCAAGGTATAATCACTCACTCAACATGTCATTTCAATACTTGTTCTTATGCATTTTCAGGAGATTATCACCTTTCATGCTAAAAATTATTTACATGAACAAAGCTACATAGGTAACTTTCCAACACAAGAACTGCAATTCCTATTCAAGTATAGTTGTTACAACACTCGTTGTTGCAACTCTTAGTGTTGCGACTCTAGTTGTTGCTACAAATCTTGTCACTGCAACTCCTAGTGTTGCAACTCACAATGTTGTGACTCTCGTTGTGTTGTAACTCTCACTACAAACTGTTGTTGCAACTCCACAACAAATTGTTGGTCAATCGTACAACTATCACCAGGGATCGAACAATCAACCAACAACCACTCATGAATACAACAAGGGAAATTGGGCACCAGAAAGAAATGGACAACTCAGCCACCACTTGTCATGGCTAATTTAGTAAGCATGAATCTCTTTTTTCCCTCTTTTGGAAAATACGATGTTACAATATGAAACAACTTGATTCTTTTGGTTGTCGATCATTTTTCTTAGCTCATTTAGGAAGAATTCATTTTGTATAAATACACTTGTTCTCTCTAAGCCAAGGGATGGAGGAAAAGCAGCATAAAGTTTGTAAATCAAAGTTGTATTGATCTACATATTTATGTTTAATAAGTTCTTTGTTTCATTCATGTTCAACTAATGGTGTGTTAAGAATTTGAGCATATATTGCATTCTTAGACCAATACCTTATCTAAGGAGGTAGGTCCCCTTTCTTAGCTTGGTATTGTTTGTATCTACTATACATTGTAGAATTAGTCATTGCATCTTTTACATCTTTTCATTTATTTATATCAATTCCTTCATTAACATATTTTTGTAATTATAGTGTTCTCCATTACTGGAGCTTGGGATTGTTGTAACACAATACTAACATTGTAGGTTACCGTTTCCTAATTCATGAGTGAAACGTTGTAGCATATTTTTCATATTTTCATTTATTTCCAACAATTCCTCTATTAAATCATTTGATTGATTGTTGTATCTCAATGCTAACATTTCATTGACATCATTTTTTGGTTGAAAACTACATAGTTGTAGCCTCTCTTCCTTATTCTCATTTATTTCTAGCAATTCCTCTATTAACATTGTGCTACAACTATGGTATTTTCTGATTGCTACAACTTTGTTTCCACCATCCCATGTTGACATTGCAAACCTTTGTATTTTGATTTTCTAATGTGTAGTTGTAGCAAATTATTCATTTTAATTTATTTCCAACAATTCATCTATTTCACTTTGTTGTATATTTCCCTTGCTATGATTCTAGTTGTTGTAGCTCATGTTGTTGCAAATCTCGTTGCTGCAACTCTGAATGCTGCAACAATTGGTACTTCAACTATACATCATAGCATTTGTATTTCTAGTTAGAAATTGTGTGGTTCAATTCCTGAAGCTTGAGTACATGAGCCATAAATTTTTTTCACAATAATTAAGGTCATCTTAAATAGTTGAACAAGTCACCTTTACTTTTCCTACAAGTGTGATATTTAATTTTCTTGCAAGTGTGATATTTACTTTCCTAGAAGTGTGATTTACTTTCCTTCAAGAGTGATTTACTTTCTCGCAAGTGTGACATTTACTTTTCCGCAAATGTGTGTTTCTATTGTTGCTAACTCTAGATTTGATATAGTTTAATTTGGTGACTTGGTAAGGGATTTTGATATCCTTCCTTGTGACATTCATTTGAAAGTAATATAACTCATTGACAATTGCAACATTATACTTGCAACTACAGTGCATGACAATTCATAAGTTTAATATGACCTTGGATTGATAATTAAATGCACAACTCTTCAGTTTTCTACTAAATTAATTAGGAAGTAATTGAAAATTCCATCAATGTTGAAGCATGGTTGCTTGGAATCATGACGTATTTTTAGTTGCACAACTACTGATATAACCTAGAAGCCATGGTTTCCACATACCATTTACATGGAAAATTTGTTATGTGGTGGAATCATTTGAAGCAAGATGAGCATATTGATGAGATTAATATTTCTTGGAAGTGGTTCAAGAAATATTTTCAACCAGATTAGCTTTCACAGCATTGTTATGACAAGGATATGGAAAATTTATTTGAATCAAGTTGTGGAGCATGACCATGGCAGAACATGAAAATAATTTCTTGGAGGTGTTGAAGTATGTGGGGTTTATTAATGATGATAAGGTGAAAATAAAAAAGGTTTATGAATGGACTTCCATCTTTCTACAAAGACAGAATTCAGTACGATGAACTCTGAACTTTGATAGAGACCATTAGAAAGGATTAGTACTTGTATGAGCAAGGTAAAGGAAGAGAAACTTCTCAGAAATATTGAAAGGATAAGAAGAAGGAAAAATTTGATCAAAGAAGGAAGGTATTCAAGCCTCCTTTCAATAAAAATAGTCCTATCATAGATAAACAAATTAACCTACTAAGAATGAATCCATGATGCAAGACTCCTTGGGAAAAAGGGGAATACCATCGATCAAATGTTGGGGATGTAAATAAGATCACATGTACAAGGATTTCCCTCACAAAGAAGAGAAAATGAGGACACCACACAACATCCAAGAGGATACTAAAATGGAAGACATGGGAAGAAATATTCCATGGATATATGCATCCCTAGAAGATTGAGAGGAAGAACATCAATCCCATATGATTGAGGTGGAAGTAAGATCATAAATCATCCTATTGCATGTGAAAAGGGAACATCAGCTATATTCCAAGATAAACAAGTTTTTTTTTCTACCAAGAGCAGATCCATTATTTGGGGCACATTATTTTAGAGGAAGTTATAGTAGTAGATCCAGAGAAGATTGAAGCCATTCAAGAATGGCCAACACCATAAAATATTTTAGAAGTCATATATTTTATGGGATTAGTTGGATACTACATGCGATTTATAGTAGGATTCTATAATATTGTTCATCCCATCACTTGTTTACAAAGAAAGGGATTTAAGTTTGAATGGACAATGGAGTGTGAAGAAAATTTTATTTTATTGAAAGAGTTACCTACCAGTGCACATATTTTGAAGATTGTTGACCCAAATGACAATGTTTTGGTATGTACAGATGCATGCAAAGAAGGACTTGGTGGAGTCTTCACTCAAAATGGACATGTCATTGGTTATGAGTCTAGAAATATTAAAGAACATGAGAGGAATTATGCCACAAATTATTTGGAACTTGCTACCATAGTTATTGCATTGAATATATGGAGACATTATTTAATGGGGAAGAAATTTGAATTAAGGATAAACCATTGTGATCTGAAATATATTTTTGAGCAACCGACTTTAAATTCCAAGAAAATGAGATGGTTGGAATTATTAAGTGAGTATGAATTTAACATCAAGTGTATCAAAGGAAAATAAAATCAAATTGTTGATGCACTCAACAAAAGGGTACATCTCAAGCATGCTACAACCATTAGTATGCATTAAATATAATTAAAGAGTAGAATTTTAGATAGTTTTGTTACAAAATAGAATTACCTATAGGTAAAAGAAATATTATAGAAAGAGGATGTACAAGATATATTTAAAGAGTATAATATGGGAGAAAATGGAGTACTTATAAATACAAATAGAATTTATGTTCTTGATTCCGTATATCAGACATCTTGGTTACCAGAAAAGAATTGAAGCAATAAGAATCCAATACATTTGTCCATGAATGAAGAAGGATGTTGTTGATTACATTTACAAATGAAGGGAATGTCAAAGAGTGAAAGATGAGAATAGACACCCGTGTGTTTGCTACAATAATTGTTAATCCCAAAGAGGAAATGAGAAGTGGTAACCATTGATTTTATCACTAAATTGCTTGGAATAACAAGGAAACATGGTTATATAAAGGTAGTGGTTGATAAATTGATAAAGGATGCCCCTTTTATTCCAATGACAATGAATCATAGTGCATATAATATTGCATAAATTTACATGAAGGAATTTGTTAGCTTCCATGGAATACCTAAGGAAATTGTTTCAGAAAGAGATATTAAGTTTACCTCAAACTTTTGGAGAGGCTTATTTAAGTGAATTGGTACAAATATTAACTTTGGCACAATATACCATCCACAGTTAGATGAGTACGAGGAGAGAGTAAACCAAGTGATTGAATACATGTTGATAATGTATGTGATGGATAAACTATTTAAGTAGGAAGATTACCTTAATTTGGTTGAGTTTTCCTATAATAATGGGTATCAAGCTTCATTGAAGATGAGCCCATTTGAAGATCTGTATGGTAGAAAATTAAATACTCCAGTGAGTTTGGACAACCCAAAAAATAGAGTAGTACTTGGGAGAGAGTATCTCAAGGATATGGAACACCAAATGGTTAAAATTAATAAAATTTGAAGGAAACACAAGATAGGAAGAAGAGTTATGCAGATAAGAATGGGACAACTAGAGAATTTAAAGTGGGAGCGAATGTATTTTTGAAATTGAAGCCCAAGAAGAACTCTTTGAATTTGGGCTTCACTAAAAGATCTTGTTTAATAAAATATTTTACTAACTTTACCCATGGTAACAAGTTGAATCTATCATACATAAAATTATATATCAATTTTTCAAAACTTTTATTTGGTGTTTGTTTACAACATTGTAATAGTTCCACATTTATCAATTCAAAATTCAACATTTGAAAAAAAAAGAAAAAAACATTACATTATTTTAATGGTTAATTATTCTTTAGCAATTTGTTAGTTGGTGATTTGAATTAAATGGAAAACATAAAACATGGAACCTATGTGAAAGGAAATGGTGGGAACGTTGATGGGTGTTATATATGCACTAAAAACATAGTAAAAACCCTCAATTAAATTGTCAACCCAGGGTAAGTAAACTTAGAGTTGTATAAAAATATATGCCAAAGGTAGAAGGGATGGTAGGAGTATAGTATAACTAATGAAGGTAGTTATCTAATGCTAATCTACTCAAGAAAAACTATCTAATGAGAAAACCCTACTAAGAAACTTGAAACTAGGTAACCTAAGTACTTTTGGGCCAACAATTGATGGATAGTTCTTAAGAAAGAAAGTAAAAAGCCTACTTGAAGCAAACCAGTTCATAACAATAATAAAAAACAACTATTTAAGAATAATAAACAAATGACAAAAGAAAACTTCTTTAACTTGCCAAACTATATTCAATGAGTAACTACCCTATGAAAGCAAATAAATAAACAAGTAAGCAAAGACAACTAACTAACCTACTAAAGCAAGTAAACAAGTAAGCAAAGACAACTATCTAACCTACTAAAGAAATAGACAAGTAAGCAAAGACAACTAACTAACCTACTAAAGAAAATAGACAACTAACTACTGCAAGCAATCAAATTAAAACTTCTCATTGAAAAACTATCTAGCCTAAGAGGCAAGTGGACTAAATTCTTAATAAAAAACTATTTCTAATTCATGAAAATAAATCTATTTTATTGAAAGCAAGGAAGACTAGCAACTAACCTTTAATCTATAATAAGAAAATTGTTCTCTAACCTATCAAAGCAAAAGACTATCTATCCTAAAACAACAATAAAACTATTTCCTGATCTATGAAAGCAAGAAACTATATATTCTAAGCTATGAAAGTAGGAAAACTATCTCTTTTATTCTATGAAAGCAAGAAAACTATCTCTTAATCTATGAAAACTCAAACATAATGTTGGTGGTTGTGTGAATGTCTCTGGTGTCGTATGATATCTCGATGACACTTGAAAACAAAGGACAATTCAAGCGGCATAAGCTCAATATTGATCTCAATAGCAAAGTGAAAGGTATGGTTTAAACAATCCAATGAGAATTTAGCCATGACATAAACAATTGTCAATTACCCTGCATATTCATTTATTAACCATCAACAATACAACGAGATCATCATTATACTTCTATACTGTGTAAGCAAAACTAGATTCAACCATTAACTAAGAAATATAATTGCAATTTAATTCTAGAAAGAAAATTACATAAATTGAAAACTATGTTATACCTACTCTAACAATTCAAACTGCAATAAGAAAATGCTTAAAAACATAAATTAAAACATGACATTAAAAAAAGTAAACTAACAACTACATTAATCGACAACTAGCTAAGCCAATTCTACATAAAAATGAAATGAGCAAGCTATGATTAAAAACTGAAATTGTTCCTATCCATCCATCAAATCCTTGTCAAAGAAAGCTTAAATAAAAACTATGTTCTATTCTAATTAAAATTCTGCTTTAAACTTGATTCTAAAATCATAAATAAAGACGTAATCTTATATCTAATTACACATGGGGTTAGTCTAGGGATCTGTAGATCTGTTACTAACTACAATATTAATGATTCTAACACAATTCATCATACTAACCTGCAAAAGAGAGTCAAAGCAATTAAAGTGAAACAACAAACTAATTAACACAATAATAATGCGTGTACAGGAAAATAAAGAGAACAACTGAACTATGAAATGCATAAACAAACACAAAGACAGTTACCAGACTGCTAGTGGCCCCCCCAGAAAGTCGTGGTCACTTTTTAAAATCACACCACATGCTCAACAAGATGAATTCACCATAAAAACTCAAAAACGCAGTTCTTGTATAATCTGGCAATGTAAAATGGAAAAACAGAGTAAAAACGTATTTCTACCTATCACACTGATGCTTCTGCTAATTAACTTATGTCTGACCACCTCGGTGGTATTTATAATGTTTACAGACCAAGTGGTCGACCACAGGAGGGTCGAACCACTTCTAAATTCGACAATTTACATTAAATGATGCCCTAACTGATAAAATAGAGTGAGCCAATAATCGCCCTCTTGAACAATTAAAACTGAGTTTTTGAGAGCTCAGTAGCTAGAGGGGGCAAGCATCAACAAAACCCATGTTCTTGATTTTCCCATCATTGGCCGCCAATACCATAACCACCAAGTCGCCCTCTGTTTTTATGCAATACGCAGTGCTGGACAGAGTGCCAGATCAGGTACCGAAAGGAATGTTGGAAGGAGTGCTAGACTAAGTGCCAGAAGTAGAAACGTGGTGCGTTTTTTCCCTATAACACCAGAAAAATGTGAATTAGCTCTTGGTAATCATAAAACGTGATGAATTGTACGCAATAATGACATTAACATGAATCACACATTCCTGGTGGAGATAATACCATTTTAACATAAAATTCTTCAAAAAGCTCCTTCAAAATATGAAAAACACATATGTACATGCAGAAAAAGTGTATAATAACCGTCATAAAAGTGATCATATCTCCAGTCCAACATTACCCCACACTTATGATTTTGCAGGTCCCACTACAAACAAAAAGAAGTTACCCCTTGTGACTAGGCTTGTTGAGGAGGATCGGCTTTTGAAGCCTCTCCTTATTGTTGTGAAGAGTTTGCTTTGTGCCTCTTATATTGCTTCAGCTGTGCTTTGAGGCTGCGGTTGTATTTGTTCATTTCATCGACGAACCGTTGAGGAGAGTTAACCTTTGCTTGAAGGACTGCATTATCATGATGAAGGTATGTGTCTATTGTCCTCCTTTCCTCCAACTATTGGAGAAGCTAATGGTTTTCCTTTTGTAGCTCCTCTATGGTTAGGGAAGAATCGGTGATCTCTAAGGAAGGCTTAGATCCTTTGAGGGATGTGGATAATCTATCAGTTTTAGGATCCAAAGTAGTCATGGGTGAAGTAGGAGTGATGGGGAATTGGTAAGGAGAGGTAGGTTCTGATTTTTTTTTCCTTAGTGGCTCTAATCCATCCCCAAAAACTTATCTAAGTTTCTTTTGAGGGCTCTCAAGGTTGGAGGACACTTGGATAGGGTCCGAAGCAGGTGGAGGTTTTGCATAAGGCTTGGTTCTTGTGCTCTGGGTACTCTTCCGAAAGGGTCCTTTAGCAAATCGAATGGCTCCCCTCTTGTTTGTGGGAATGATGGAAAAGTCTTGCTGAATTACTTCTTGGATTTTTTTAGGTGTAGGATCAAAAGAGAGTGAATGCATTTGGGGGTTAACAATAGGCTTCTTTTGGTCTTTTCTCTTGGTCTTTTTACTCGATGAAGAAGTAGGGATATCAACAAGTGTTTGGTATTGTTCCGACAAAGAGAGGGTTAGTGCAAGGGGGATTGGAATTCTTGGAGAGAGAGGCTTTGATGGAGAGATAGTTTTAAGGCTAAGTGGATTTTTTTTGGTCTTAACAGTCAAGTGAGGGTTTGCAAATTGGTAGATAAAGGCATCCAAATTTTGCCCCTGTTTCTCTAGTTCAGCTAGAACGAGGAGTTTGATCAAGCCATGGTGGAAGAGACTATTGTGGGGGTTAGTTACATTCTTTCTCACTTGAGAGGACATCTTCTCCAAGATTTTGAGAAAATAGAAGGGGAAGTTCAAAGGTTTGTTGAACAAAAAGTGATCGAACAATCTGAAATGACAAGATTTGAAGGTGGAGTATCTACCTTCACATGTAATTAACCTTGTGATGACGATTAAGGGGTTCATCAATTCCAACTTTATCCACTCCTTAGAATACGCTTTTGCTCCTAAAATTCTCTCGAATTTGGGCTTAAACATCATGTTATAACTTGAGCGTGACAATTGGTGGTTTTTGAACCATCTATCTCCCACTCTTGGGATCTTCGTGGCAGTAGAAATGGACTCTTTTGAAACTTCAAAGGTAAGAGACCCTATAGGTGTTGTCTTACCATCGAAATCAACTGCAAATTGCATGGAGAGGTTATCATCATGGCCTTGCAAGCTAGACAAAAATGGCCCCTAGCCTGCGCACAAAAACACTTCTTGCACTATGCAAATTTGAGAATGGAAAACAAATCTGCATAGGAGGAGGGTTCGTACCTCCTGGGCATTGTGGTAGAGGAAAAATTTACCAGGAAAGGGTGTGATCGAGCCAAGAGATGGCATGAATTGGGCACACGCCGAATGTGTTTTGAACAGAGGATGAAATGGCAGAGGTTGGGGAGCGATTTCTTAAAGCAGGGGAGAGAAAATGGCAAGGGAAAAATGGAGATAATGGTTGACCAGCTCGATTTTGAAAATGCTTATGGTGGAGTATGTTGCACACATGTGCGTGTGAGATGCCATGTGTGGGAATTTTGAATTCGATGGCTCATTTTGGGGCAATGTAATGATGCATAGTTAGATCAATGTCTAAGTCTTTTGACTTGGACATTTGATCATAAACATATGGAGCATCTACAATCAATGTTTGCAACTAATTCAATTGAAGGTAATTGAGTTATGATTACCTGGAATCTAGGATAGTTACTAGTGTGTAATTCACATGGCACTTCATTTGGCACCTCATACGACATTTCATATGGCACCTCATATGGTACTTCATCCGGTACCTCTGTGTTAAATACATTTTCACTACCTGTAATGGATAGCCTGCAAATTAAATGTTTTTGACAATCATAGTTGTTTAATGAGAAGAGACATAATGCTCCATTGTGGTTGATTTTTCCACCATGCTCACTCAATCCTCTTGCATATGACATATAATTTCAAAACCTACAATGAACAAACATAAAACATGTATTGTCAATCCTACAATATGCAGCTTGTAAAAACCGATAAATAGATATGGTCTGTTAGGCATATGTTTAGTAATTTATAGCACAAAGGAGTTAAGCATTTCAAACATAATATGACTATTAATGCAATAGCCGGTATTATAGAAATAATACAAAAAATATTGCAAATATCTATTTCTCTAGGCAATGATCATTTGTCAGCTCATGAACCCCTCCCCCACACCTAATTATTGTGACACCTCACAATCAAAAGTATAGGAAACTAGTCAGTATCCCCCAATAGCCTAAGATTTATAGTATGTCAAGTGTAGAAATAAATTTCATAGATTGCTCTGACGAGACGGTTAGAAGATGGCCCCACCTATAGGATAAGAGATCCTATATATAGATAAGAAGAGATAGGCAAGAGAGTTTCAAGATAGTCTTAGAGTTATTCCCCAATGGAAAGTGTATGAGATTCATTAACCTTATCTTAACCACACATATTTCATATCAACTTTGTCTGCAAGTAATGTCGTACATCAGGACAAGTTTAAATTTATTATTTATTTTTATTAGATTACCATCCTCTCTAGGTAGTGATGGGTGCTATATATGAACTAAAAAGGACACTTAAAAACCCTTAATTAAATTGTCAACCTGGGGTAAGTAAACTTAGAGTTGTAGAAAAATATATGCCAAAGGTAGAAGGCTGGTAAGAGTATAGTATAACTAATGAAGGTAGCTATCTAAGGATAATCTACTCAAGCAAAAATATATAATGAGAAAAACCTACTAAGTAAAATGAATCTGGGTAACCTAAGTACTTTTGGGCCAAGGGTCGATGGATAGTTCCTAAGAAAGCAAATGAAAACTCTATGTAAAGAAAACTAGTTTAACAATAAGCAAAAGAAAACTAGTAAGCATAATAAGCAATTGACAAAAGAAAACTATTTTAACTTGCCAACCTACATTCAATGAGAAACTACCTTATGAAAGCAAATAAATAAGCAAGGAAGCAAAAGAACCTATCTAACCTATTAAAGAAAATAGACAAGTAAGAAAAAACAACTATCTAACCTACTAAAGAAAATAAACAAGCAAACAAAAACAAATATCTAACCTATTAAAGCAAATAGACGGGTAAGCAAAGACAACTAACTATTGCAAGAAAAAACTTCTCATTGAACAACTATATGGACTAAGAGGCAAGTGGACTAAATGCTTAATGCAAAACTATTTCTAATGCATGAAAGGAAATCTAAGAGGCAACTAGACTAAATGCTCAATGCAATGCATGACAGGAAATCTATTCTATTGAAAGCAAGAAATACTAACAACTAATTCTTAAGAAAACTACTATCTAATCTATGAAAGCAAAGTTTGTCTATCCTATATGATGCAACACTGCCCTCACAGCACGCAGTCGCTCTACCAGGACCTTCTCCCCCTCTCGGCCCGAAGAGACTAAGCTCTTCCACTCCTCTCGGGAGTTCTACCCACAGTTTACTCAGTAATCTTTCCCACACGTGCTATCGGGAGATCGGACTTCGCGAGATCGCGAAATCCACGATGCTGTCCCGGGGGAAGCAAACCCCGAAATCCCGATGGTCAAAGTCAACCTCGGGGAATTTTCACTCGCGGCGTGAATCTCGACCTATCAAAACCCCGAGTGCCGAAACTCCGAGGTCACGCGAGCACGCCACCTGGACTCCACTATGCTTTCGGGGTCCCACCCGGCTCCTTCTCCTTCGGGACTTCGCGGATCGCGGAATCCTTGACTCCATGTC
>JASDQU011444106.1:2788-18410 GCA_032191745.1 Picea mariana
CCTAAAAAGCATGAAGAAACAACTTACCAAGTTTCGAACTGGTGGGTTAAAACAATTTGGATATGGGTCTATTTTGGTATCCTTGTTCTTGGATAGGGTCCCCGTCCTATGCCTGCAGGTGGAGTGGGGTATACCCTCTCCACAGGATCCGAGGATGAAGAGGTGGGTAGATCTCATGGCCCGACATGGAGGTTTTCCCATCATCAAATATGATGATGTATTCTTCCAATGGATGAGGACTCAGTTGCTCATGGTTGAATATTATGCGTATGTCGGAGTAGATTTTCGTGGAGATCTAGATTTGGCTCTTTCTGATGGGTCCCAGTGGGGGGAAATAAGTAAGAAATAAATATTTTTTATATAATATTTTTGTTATTTTAATGATATAACATGTTTGTTGTGTTATTTATCCGATCACTAATCAAGTGCTCTCAAAAATGCAGATGTAGGGCCTTATCGGTCATTGGGATCGTCTCCCATCTAGAGGCGCAGAGAGAGAGGTGTCATAGCAGGAGTGGTTGTCGTAGACCTCGAGGTCGTAGAACAGAACCTAGAGGGACTGACCATGCATGTCCCTGACGCTACTGTGGATGAGATCCCTAGACACTACCAACGCCACACAGTGGGCGTATCCTCATCCATCGATCGACTGCTCCATAGAGTAGCAAGGGAAGTTGCTTATTATAGCGAGCAACATCCTTGATTCTTTTTGTATATGAAGCCGTGAGCTTCACATTTTGATATTTTGGTCTTCGAACAAAAACAATTTTTGTAAACTTTTATCGTTATAAATATAAGTCTCCTATCGGCTTAGTTGTTTTATGTACAAAGTGTGATTGGATTTTATAAATGTCCCAAATGTCTGTCTAACACATAATTAGCCAATGCATCTGTTAATGTATTTAGACATCTAGGAATGTGTTGATATTTAATGTAATCAAAATGACGTTCCAAGAGGCGAATTCATAAATATACCCTTAACAAAGTAGGACTTTGGATGGAATAAACGTTACTCAACTGTATTACTAATAACTGTGAACCAAGTCGTACAATAAGATGACTAATTCTGAGTGAAACAACGCCAGTTAACAACTCGATAACTGCACTGTATTCCGCGATATTGTTAGTTGCGCGACCAAGGCAAACACCATGTACAATGATTAATTCATCCATAGGTGCATAGATTGCCCAAGCAATAGATGTTAAGTTTTGAGTAATGCGACTAGCGCCATTAGCGAAGCCAATGTAGGGTAGCAAAGACACCGACATCTGGAAACCAAGCACAATGAAAGGTAAGCAACTAAAGGGAGAAACCAAAAATGAAACAGCACAGAAGAGTATGATACACTAAAAATACACAACACTCATGCAAAAAATGATTTAAGCATAATACTTATTCAAGTAAAGCCCATTTATGGGTTCACTCAAAGGAATTCCATCGTAATATACCAGCTCATAAGACCCTTTCTCCAACACTCGTTTCACAAAATAAGGACTCCGCCACATGGGCTCGAATTTACCGGCCCCTAGCAAATCACGATATTGCTCGTAAAGAAGAACCAAATCACTTTCAGAAAAAACACGTGGTCTGACATGCTTGTCATATTGAGCTTTGACGCGCTTTTTTTGAGTTTCAATGACTAAGGCAGCATCACGACAAGTTTCATCTAATTGCATCAAATACAAAATACGTTCCTCTTCAGCTGAGGTGTTAGGGAGAAGTTCGACAGCTAGTTTCAAAGATGGGATTTCACATTCAATCGGAAAAATTGCTTCGATACCATATACTAACTAGAAAGGTGTGAATACAGTGGAAGACTTAACAGATGTCTGGTAGGCCCATAATGCTGAGAACAACATCGTGTGCCAATTTGACTTATGAATTCCTACCATCCATCGAAGCATAGTAGTGAGAACTTTGTTGATTTCTTCAACTTGGCCATTGGCCTGTGGATAATAGGAGGTTGAGTTTTCATGTCGAAGACCCAACTTCTCAGTAAGTTCAAACATCCTGAAATTACAAAATTGACTACCGTGATCAGTAACAATGGCTTGAGGGACACAAAATCTAGTAATGATATGATTGAATATGAATAACACTGTAGTTTTCCTGGTATTATCAAATGTAGGCATCGCCTCAGCCCACTTAGTGAAATAATCCACAGCTACAATAATGTATCCATGCCCCCCGACCGAGTGAGGGTTACATGTCATGAAGTCAATGCCCCATTTATCGAATGGACCAACGGAAACTACAGGGTAAAGAGGATCAGGGTGAGATCGAATCTTATTGTTGTAGGTTTGACAAGCGTGGCATTTTTGGACGACGATAATGCAATCTTTTAACAACGAAGGCCAGAAATAACTAGCTCATAATATATTTTGGGCAGTGGCATACCCAGACATATGACCGCCACATGCTCCAGAGTGACAGTTATTCAAATCTTTCTCATCTTCATCGTAGGTGAGACATCGTCGAAATATGGAATCAATACCATGGCAGGAAAGGGTGTCAACAAGGATAATGTATTGACGGGCTTGATACCAGATACGATGACAATCTGTACTAGAAACATCAGGCCAGAAATTTTGGGTTTGGAGATAGATGATAATATCTTCATACCATATGTCTTCAGAATTGATTAGAAAGAGGGATTCGGCGGGTAAGGAATCTTCTGCCACAATTTTTGTCTTAGTAGAGGGAAGGTCATATATCAATTCAGAAAAAACCAAAGACTTCTTTGACTTGGCGCGTTCAAACTCCAAATCAAAATCCTGGAGAATAAATATCCATTTAAAGTACTTTCCCCCCAGCAATTGTCGAGCAAGGATATGTTGCATTGGGTTGCAATCAGAAATAACTGTGGTTCTGCATAATAAGATGTAGTGACAAAAAATTTGAACAGCTTGAATAGCTTCCAAGGTTAGTTTCTCCACATATAAATATTTGGTTTCAGTAGTCGTGAGACTCCGACTCAAATAGTATATAACATGCTCATTGTTTGAATCATCCTCTTGGACTAAAACCATAGCAATGGTAGAGTCTGAAGTAGCTAAGTACATGAAATAACCTCGACTATAATAGGTGGAAACAGTAGTGGTGTACGGATCAAGGAAAGTTTCAAAGCTTCAAAGGCTTTGTTTGCGGTGTCGTCCCATACAAAATCATAACCTTTCTTGAGAATTCAAGTAAATCCTTTCGTTAATTCAGCATAGTTGGGAATGAATCGACATAAAAATTTTGTCTTCCCTTGCAAACTTTGGAGTTGGCGTAGTGTGGAAGGAGGAGGTAGATTAAGAATAGCCTCAACCTTCAAGGGGTCTACCCGAATCCCATGTATAGACATGATAAAACCAAGAAGTTGTCTGGATTCCACACAAAAAACACATTTGTGTGGATTCAAACGTATGTGATAATAACAACAGCGTAGGAAAATGGCTCGTAAATGTGCCAGGTGATCTTGACGACGCATGGAATGCGCCAGTAGATCATCTAGATAGGGTTGTACAATGTGCTTAATGTCATGAAAAGCATAAGACATAGTGCATTGAAAATTTGCTCCAGTGTTTTTGAGACCGAAGGGTAGTTTCCGATATGTGAAGGTTCCCCAAGGGAAAATAAAATTCATCTTATGTTGATCTGCAAGAAAAATATTGATTTGATTATAGCCATAGAAACCATCCATTAAGGAGAATATTTCACTCCTGGCATAGTCTTCAACAATCTAGTCAACAAAAGGGGTGGGATAATTGTCTTTAGGACAAGCTTTTTTTATATCCCTATAATCTACACAAACGTGAATCATGCCTTGTTTCTTGTTAACCAGAACAAGATTAGACACCCAATCGGTCAAAGCCACCGGATAGACAAAGCCAGCTTTAAGAATTTTTTCAACTTCAAGATTAATAGCAACAACTTTACATGTATGTACCGGGCGAAGTCTCTGTCGAACAGGTTTAGCGTTAGGGTACGTATTAATCTCATGCACAACAATATCAGGATCAATACTAGACATTTCTTCATAACTCCAGGAAAAAATGTCACGAAATTCTTGGAAAAGCGATTTATAAGTGCAAACCTCATCAGTAGAACATGAGGCATCGATATGAACATTTTCCACGACTCCAGGTTTAATCGATATGTCAAGAGGAACGATAGGTGAAATATTACTTAAGTTCACTTCATACAAAACATTGTTTGTTGACTCGGAAACATAAGAAATAATAACAATGGTAGACAGAGTCAAAATCCATCGGTAACTCTCTATGGTCTCATGTTCTAGGAAGAGAATAGAACGATGATGCTCATCGTACCATGGAGTATCTTCCATGGACATGACCATCATGATCATCTCATCAGTAGGAAAGATCATGTGGAATGGATCAGAAGATTTATCACCGAGAGAAGGAGGAGAAGGAGTCATTGATTGAATAGCTTGATAAGCTGATTCGACTGAACTTAAAGGAATTATGTCGTCGTAACGAAGATAATCACCAGAGCTAGGTACTATCCATGGGTCATAAGACTCAGGGGTTTCACGAACATCGTTTGATATCATGTTAATCGAGGAGACAAAAGGAGAAGAAATATCGGGTGGTGGGATAGAAAATGTACCCATCAAGGTTGAATCTTTTAAAATACCCATGCCGACATTCTCATAACCATGAGGTGTTTTCAAGATAAAAGGTATGTTGCTAGTACGTGAATTGGAATTAAAGAAGGCCAGTTGAGATTAACCATTATTGGGCAGCAATTGAACAAGATATTAGTGCTCAAGAACGATTGGAAGCTAGACGTAGACATCCTAGAAATCAGCAGTAACCTCTTTGATTCTTCATTTTTGACCTTTCTTTCATGTTCTTAGACTCTCATGCTTCTAGAAGAAGAAGAGGCTTATCACCTAAAATAAATCCTATTTCTGAAATAGGAAGAAGGGACATTGTGTTGTCTGCCCAACAAAGTGCTCTAAGGAGAACCTTGTCTGATTCATCCAGATCGTCTTTCCTTCCCTCACCTATCATCCACAAGATGGAATCTAGTGGTGGCTCTGGTGTCACCAGAAGTGCTTCCTCTTCTCAGTCTTCATCTTCGTCGATGATTGGTAGCTTATATAGCCACCATATCCTTGTCCAATCTACCACAAATCCCACCAAAGTCATTAAAAAGTATGGGCTTTTTCAGTTTGAAGAAGACACCACAACCACGTCGTAACATGTGTCCTCTCCTCTTAACCTAGAACCTGCTACTCATCCACTTCCTAAATTTAAAGAGCATCTTCCTAGATTTTCAGGAAATAACACTATGAATAAGGCATGTTATGTTCTAATCTATAATTTTATGTTACAACAACCTACGTTATTAATTGATACCATTGCTATCTATTATTGGGACACTTGCACAACAAACATGTTAGTAACAAGACATAAGGAGCAGTTGGAAAAGGGCGAAAGAAATATAACAAATGCAAAAGGAATGAATCTAACTATGCAAATATACTACACTACATGCATCGAAATTAAATGGATTGTTGTTATCCTAGCTACTAAGTTAATAGTTATAATATTTATTGAGCTATATAGTTGATATGCATTATGATTATGTTATGGCATAAGTTTGATATGGGTTGCACTATTGGTTTTAATGGTTGATGGTTTCAATACATGGTTTAATTAATCGAGTTAATGGAAGCTTGATGGCGTGTAATAAGGAATTAATGGACTGGGGATGGAAGCGACGTTCATTTACTACATGTCACCCTTACTCCTTCAGGGATGATTTTAAGGATGGAAATTTATTTTAAAATGTAGAAACCTTGGTGAATCTTACTGATCCTTCATATGTCAGCTATAAATGTTTGGCGATATTTTTGTAAAAATATTCAAATTTCTAAGTTTTTTATATAGTTTTTATAAAATGTTGGCGATTTTTAAGGTAAAATAATTATATCCTATAGAATTTGGGCGAATCATTTTTAAAATAGCGAATCTCATTTTTGGAAAAACCATGGAAAATTAGCCCATGAGCGAAATTTACCCCCTAAAATCATCCTTGTGTAACTCCTTCCACTAGCCACCACCCTAGTCGGGATATTGTTCAAACTCTGTTGTTGTGGTTAGGCTCCGAATTTCAAGCAGAGATGAACTGTTCGACCAACTCGCGTTTTAAGGTGTTTTGATTACAGGTATGTCTTTTTTTGCCATCCATGAGTATGCTCTAGTTATGCAATGGATATTGGCTCAGATGTATTGGTATGTGCTTTCCTTGAGTATGGAAACTGTGTGAAATTGTGATTTTTTGGAATGAAGCGTTGATGGTTTTCTCTGCAATAATGTTTGACGTCACAGTGTTATTGGCCGTCCTGAGTATTAGCAGCCATAAGAGCTTTATGTCATCCTTGTTGGTTTAGTTGGAGGGTTTTGTTTGGTCTTGAGTCGTTGGATGTCTTCACGCATTCGTATCACCATACCCAGTCTTTGGCTTTTATGGGGTTTAATGGGTTGGAAGCGCCTTGTGTCACTACGCATTGTTCACTTAGATATTGGGTTGTTTTTTAATGGTCACGCAGTGGGTTATATTACTTCTTCTCAGCTTTGTTTTCAACTCAGTGTTGTAGTTGGTTGACTGGGGATCCATGAGGGCTATACCCTGCGTGTGCTAAAGTATCATTACAAGGCCAAAGTGGAGCCTTGCTCCTCTGTTCATATCCTCTCATGTCACGGTATTCGTCACCCTATCCACGAAGTGAATTGTGGTATTCTTTGTGTGTACACCGTTGGTCTCAGAGGTTTTTCCCATTGAGAGGAGTCAACTCTAGCCTCCCTGTGTTGGTTCACAGAGAAAACCCTTGACTGCTCAAGTCCGAAGGTTGATAGAGAATATCGTTGTGGCCTGTCGGGTTTACTATTGGTCGTTATGGATTGGTGTGTATTGTCGACGGAGTTGATTACCGGCTTGCCCCATTGATTGTGTGACAATGGTGTTGGTTTTGGTATCTGGTTACTGCATTGTTATTATGATTGAATGGATAATCCCAGTATGGCTAATTGGGTGATTTGTTAAATCAAATACACAGTCATTGTCCTTGTGTTTATTGAATTGATGACCCAACACTGTTTTTAATTGATTAATTCACAGTGTTGCTTCATGCCTGAAGCGTGTATATGTGTAGCGTTCCTACAACATGTTAGGTTGGGTTGTTGATTATTATGAATGAGTGTTTTTCCATAGGATTATTTCAATCGTGGTATGGCCACCCACTGTGTATGCTATGGATATTTTTTTGGTTGCGCCCTCAGAGATAGTCACTGAGTTTTTTAGCATGGCTTATTGCAATTTGATTAATTGTATTATGATGTTGGGTATGATGTTGTTGCCTCGTTGTGTTGGATGGATAGCCCAACATTTTGAATGTTTAGAGTCAAGAAAATTGGACCTATATAGTCACATAAATACACTTTCGTTTTGTCGAATGGTTGTATATTTCACATCATAGCGCGAGTTGAACTGGTGATTGTTATCTGCATGTTTAAATGGAAAACCAGGATCTTTGCAAGATAAATATGGATCATTGTTTTGATTGTCCACTATGTATGTTAAATGAATGTCATGCATTTTAAACAGTGACATGCACGAGTGTTGTGACAGTACAACCGCATTGCAAATTAATTATTAAATGAATTGAAAGACAAAATCGAGCATGATTTTTATGTCTGCATTTGATGGGTAAAGTGAAAATAATTGACTGTGTATTCATTTGGAAATTGCTTAAATGTTAAATGGATAAATGAGAAAAACAGAGCCCCCCTACAGATTGTTGTGGAATGCATATTGTTTTGTTTGTTGACACTATGTTAAATATTTGATTATGAACAGTGAACTAGTTAATGCACAGAGTTGTGTGAACTATACACGGTAGTTCTTAATTGGGTCACAATGGTCATTTGGTTGGTGTATTTCCTTATACATAATGGTTATATGGATTACTTAATTAATTTTATGAACAGTACCCACTCTCTTTCCCCACCATTATTTCACTTTTCGCTAATTACAACCCCATCGCCTTCCCACATTCATTTTTCACTCCTTGTTCTAAGACTGGTTACAGTCAAGAAGAATTATGTATTGAAGCAGTTGGAAGTAGTAGTGTCTTGGTTGGATTACAATGATGTTTTCTTTGGTTTGCATTACAGTTGATTGTTGTTGTCTTTGAGCAGTAACTATGTTCTTTTCCCCCTCATCATATCATGTTTTGCTCAATACAAACCCCTCGCATATCCCAGGACCTTTTGTTCACCGCTTGCTCATTGACAAATAGTGAAACAATTTGTATGGTTTGGATTGCATGAGTCTGATACGTTGCTGAGCCAAATCTATTTCATATTTTTAAAGAGTTGTCATGTATGATTATTTAAAAGATTATTTGCTAATAAATCATGCATGTAAGAATGAGTTTTTTTCAGCCAAGGTAGCCATGGCAGAGGCAACCGAGGGAGAGGTAATTGGAATAGAGGCCCAAGAAGGCCAAGATTCTCCATACATTTTGATGCTGACTCACAAGAGTTAGGCCAATTGTTTCAGGCCATATTTTTCAATTGGATTGGACAAGAAGTGGTCCAACCTAGGCCTGAAAGGCCTCCCTTCCAAGTTCTGCAAGCCTCGGTATTCATGTGCCCCCTCTTATCTCATTGCAACCCAAGGTTCCCAAAAATGACAGATGGCAAGATAATGTCCACCTGGCAGTTTCCCAACATCGTGGCTGGCCCAATTTTTCTTTGTGTGCTCCTCCGCCTAACAATCAGATTGTCCAATCTACCCCTAACCACTCGCCAGTGCAGTCCTCCCATGCTAGAAAGAGACTTAAAATTGAGGCCCACCATGCCCCTGACAAAGGAAAATCCATTATTGCCCCTTCCTCACCCTCCAATGGCTCTGACAAATCCGTGTCTTCCCAGATGCATTTGAGGGACAATTGTTCTCACATGATCATCAAGATTAGGCCTAAAGGCTCAGTGTAGCCAAACGAAAATTCAGGAAAATCGAAGGGTGACAGCAGCAATCAACGAAAGATTGCATCTCAGAGTGGGAAATATGGGTTTTGAGTTTTTATGTTATTTATGGTTGATGACAGTTGACTTTAGAAATTTTGGACAACATGTTTTCTTTGGATATATGTGTAATATATTTTTTGAAGATAATTTCAAATATTTTGAGATAAATTTTCAAATGTTAATATGATGATGGGAGACACAAGGAGGTGTGTTTTTCTTAATTAACTAATATGCTATGATTGTTAAGAGCTAAAGGGAGTCACAAGGGGTACCACCTACTAGTTATTATTTATTTATAACCCTTATTATGATTATTACTTGTCCCCCTAACTAAAAGTTGGTTGAGTATTTTAATTAACTTAACTAATGAGTTGGTTCAACTACTTCAACCAATTCTAATTTGTTTAAAGGCAAAAGGAAAGGGAGGAACAAGAGGAGGATAGAAGGAGAAGAATACTAAGGTTTTCTTTTTGAGATTATGTTGAGATAGTTCAGTTTTCATTCATTCCTTAATTTATCACAAGCCTAATTGTCTGTTATGATAGTAGGGTCTTATTGTAGACAACAACATTCAAGGTTGAACTACATCATTCAAACACTTGTTCTTCAGAGGTGTTGATCTATCTTTAATAGTCTGTGTAGACTTGTTTGTTTGTGAATTAGTTTTCATGACTGACAAAGGCTATTGTGCAGAGTCGAGTGGGCAACAATATATGGCAAGCGGATCCATATTTTAGAGTTCAGTTTTGATTTTATGTCAGAGGTCCTCTTGTATGTTCCATCGGGGATGTCTAAGTTTGACTTTGGTCCGAAATTTCTGTACGATATTTTGTAAAGAAAATGACTCTTTGGTGAATTGGAATGAAATAAATGATTGATTTATGTCTTATATGTTTTGATTATCATTTTGGTGTCTTACTTATGTCTTTTACACTTGTTTTCAACAACTATTATATTCAGAAAATCATATTAAAATGTATTTTCCAACAAGTTTTTATTTGTAAAAAAGACTAGCCTAAGCACTTGTAATTGATAATTGTGAGTTAGGATTTCATTTTTGATGGCTATAAACCTAGGGTGAGATTCCCGTCTATTTTTCTTTATCCAAGCAGAATCTAAAAATGCTTGAGTAAGATCATTTCATATATTTTCTTCAACATGTGGTAAGTCATCCACTTTCTCTCTCGAAGGAGAATAATCTTTCGTTCGATTTGCGACTGCAACTTCGATCTTCTTGGAGTCACCAGTACACATATGTACATAAGATGTGGTAGAGGGAGAAGATTGGTCATGAATGACCAATTGGGCCTGTTGTTGAGAAGGAAAAGGTTGTGACAAGATGACGGGTGCAGGAGGTTTCTTGTTCCCCTGTAGGAACTTAGTAACATCAGCATGTCGTGGACAATCTTTCGTATAATAATCCTCAACACAGATAAGGCAAGGATAATGAGGTTTACTCTTATCTTGGTCATCAACATGTTGTGTTTTGGGTTTCTCAAATTGTTGATTATTATTTTTGTCCTTCTTATTCCTACCCTTCCCTTTCTTTTTATTTTTATTTTTATCGGTAGGCGTAGATTGAACCGAATTAACTTCAAAGGTTTTACCGAGGAAAGGAGTAGGAGTAGGAGTATTGTGTACATTAGAAGTGGTATAATTGGGATTGGAATGACTGGCTTGTGTAGACTAAGTCTCAGCATGAAAAGTGCTAATCATGCCATCAACAACATGAGAAGCTACTGGAGGTGTTGGGGTAGGAGTCGTAGATGGACGAGGAGCATCAGAAATAAAGTCATAGAGTGTGCTCATTTGTGAATAAACGAGATCTAGATATTGAGCACAACTAATCGCCTACTCTTCAGTGACGATACCACCCATGGTAACTTCACGGGTAATAGGCCCAATAAGTGATTTGGTAAACCACTCAGCCAACAGTTGATTGGGAAGGGGAACTTGATTAAGTGTCTTCTCCTCCTCCACTCATGGATATGATAAAAAATATGAGTGGAAGAGGATGTTTAAATGAACTCAAAATTTCAGTTCATGTCTCGTAACGAATTGGAAATTGGTAATGCGTTAAGAAATCCATGGATAGGGTATTGAAGTCATTAAAGAATCCTCGTGGTAACTCAATATACCATTTGGCCGCCAAACTTGTGAGAGTTCGTTGGAAAAGTCGTAATCTTATAGAGTCATCCATCAATGATTTGGACGAACACCAAAGATGGAAAGTCATGACGTGATTATTTGGTTCTTCTCATGATCGACCGTCAAACTTAGGAATGTCAGATGGTAATTTGGACGGTATGACGGGCCAATAAGGAGAATGAAAAATAGGATCATTCAAAATCCTAGATAAATCCGGTAAATCCAAAGTAGCAAGAAATGGAAACTGTCTGTTCACTTGAGGAAACTAGTAGTTTTGAGGAGGTAGTCTCGTAGGTATACCAGTAGGACCATAAGCAGTCTGTAGATAGTTAGATAGTCCTGACAGATTCAGTTGTGTGGGGTTTTGATTAAGTAAGCTCCCTTGGAAAGGAGCATTAGACTGAAAATTTTGACCCCAAGTAGGATTCATAGAACCTGGATATGGTTGTCCGAGATTAGGGGGTACAAATGAATTAACTTGAGGATGTTTCCCCCCAGACGGTTGTTGATTCCCTTGGAAAGGAATATTCCAAGGTTGATATTGTAATCCAGGTATACTTTGCCCATAAACTGGGTTATGGCCTCCAACTTGAGGTTGCCCCCGAACTTGAGGTTGTCCCCCAAATTGAGGTTTTCCCCCAATTTGAGGTTGACCCCCAACGTGGGGTTAGCCTTCAATAGGAATCTGAAAAACAGATTCGACAAGATGATTGGTGCCTCCAACTAGATTGGAGATACTAGGGTCAAGATGACTAGATCCTCCAAGCAAATGTGGAGGAGGAATGTAAGGCCCCCCGGAGAGAACCTGGGTAGATGTAGGAACAAAATGACTAGCAACATTATACCCAGGAGGAACAAAAAGATTAGACCCTCCGAATGGATTCTGGGTAGGGATAGCGATGGAAGTATTCAAAGTGTTATACCCATGGGGGAAGTGACGGATTTGATCTAAGTGGAAGTGGTGTTCCAATAGGAGCTTGAGTGATAACCACATTTCCAGTAGAAATAGTTGTAGCTTGTGGGACCATGGTAAAGTTGATGATCTGGAGAGGAAGAATTGAGTGAGAACCAATCAATAATTGGTCTAAAACTGTGACGATGTTACTAGTTGTGCTAGTAAAATTATCTAAAGGTATTGTATAAGTAGTCGAAGCCACGGGCATTTGTGATGCCAGAAATGCTAGTTTATCAAAAATATCGTGTCCTGAAGGAGTTCTCTGAAAAGGACGGATAGGGACAAAGCTAGGATTAAAAATTCTAGCAATGTGAACCGGGGTTCTAAACGACTCACTTTGAAAAAAGTGGATTGTCTACTCTAGACTCAACGTTAGGTCCAGTAGGTACTTCAATATTCTCGTCAACAACAATTTCTCTCGATGGATTCATCCAGAGAAAATGTGGATCTTGTACAACACTCAATAAAGGATTTACGTGAAGTATGAATTCCTCTAAAGGAGTCGAAATTCCAATCTCAGAGGCTACTTCGTTATTGACCGCTCCCTCAAGAGAGCCCTCTGGTGAGTTAGGAAGTAAAGGGATGTAATCTTCAAGATCTTTCGGAGGTAGCCCTTGCATCCTACATGAACATAGAGGGTCGATGTTGGCCACACCAAGTAAAGAACGAAACAAATCTATGGCCAACTAGAGAAACAAACAACACTCACTAATAAAATATAGAAATCAAACCAAGCAAACAAACCTTCTTATTTCGAAGTCACTAGTTGGTGATGAAATCCAACATCGTGAAATCAAGACAAGAAGGGGCCCGGATAAAGCGGGTAGAAAAGTTACGTTGACGACCTTCTTAACAGACTTACACCCTGGTGCAAGCTCCCACACATAATCATGGGTATACCCTCTAAGGAGCCCAAGTGAGTTTGGCCAATGTCAATTCCAGGTATCGTGAAGACTTTCCCCTCCACAGTCACCTCGTGTAAATATTGTAAAGAGATAGGTTACTAAGGTTACCAATTACGACAATGATGCATGGGGAAATAGTCGACAGTCCGATCCATGCACAAAGGTGGGGTATCTAGCTCGAAATCAACCCGAGAAGGTCCCCACATGATTTTCTTCTCAACTGACCCCCAATAATACGCGCAATATCTACACTAAGACCGACAAAGCAGGGTGAATAACTCTTCCAGTCTTAATGCGACCTCATGATTGACCCTTGTGTTAGAAGGGCTTCCCGGAACAAAATGTATCAAGTGGATTCGAACTCTCCCTATCACAAGATATTATTGTGTATTTTGATGCTTTGGAGAGTGTTCCTTACAACCTATTCCAAAGCGTTATCTTAGCTAATGTTGGTGAAGAGAATTTCTAGAAAATAAAAGTTACTAATAAATTTTAAAATTACATTGTATTTTAAAGGTTGTTGTTTACTCAAAAGGAAAATGGAAATGAAACTGATGACATATGCGACCTTGACCCAATAAAATGCAATAAGAGATGACTATGCAATATTTCAATTCGATGAACTCTAATTACAGTAGGGAAAAGGTATCTCTTTTTGAAATACAAAGGCTACGAAACACAATTTCTCAATTTTCGAATGAACAAAATCCCAAATAATCAAAAACTACAAAATTTTCCAATTTTCTCCTTTAACAAATATTTTGAATGCAAAAATTTTCTTGTGAAAGATCAATAAACTTCAGTTCTTTCTTTCTCAAATCAAATCAGATATGTAATAAAGAAAAGAAAATATAATCCAAGAAAATTAACACACTCCCAACACGATTCCTAAATCAAACCCATAATGTAGACAAAAATGAAATGATAGGAAAGCCTTTTGTCAAATGCAAACAAAAATGTCTCTTAATCAATGAACAATCCAAAACTCCAAATAAATCAAGGACTCTTTGTCAAACAAGCACTCAAGACCGAGATCTAGAGATTATACCGTTGTGACAAAAATCAAAAGCAAAACTTGCAAAATTTACAAAGAAAAACTTTCAATTTTTGAAAATCAATCAATCATTGGTATCAAAAGTTCATCCTAGGAAAGTGAGTCAAAATTGGGTGGAAAAAATAAAATTTGGTTATCTCCAACAATTCCTGTAGGAATCGCCACGGGTTGCAGTGAAGCACGGTACGACGATCTAGGGTCGTCGCATGCTTCCAATAGGGTACAGTGTGGTGTCGTCGCACTGGTCTCCACCGGTAGAGTGCGACATCAAAGGATCATCACGACCTTTCTATATAGTATAGTGCAATGATCTCTGAAACTAAAGGAAAATGGAAGGAAAAACAAAAATTCTTACTGAACCTTTAGACCCAGGGAGTCTAGATGGATCACCCACCGACTCAGAGAGTGAATTTAACCAAAAAAAGGCAAGCTAAAAGCAAATAAGAGGCAAAAAACCAAAAGAAATTCATCTCTAGTATGGTCGCCAATTTTGTTATCGAATTAATCAATAAGTGCAGACACAAATAGATCTCCCTAACTTCCACAGGAAACTAGAACAAAACATAACAGAATACACACTTCGCCTTAAACTTCATCATCATATAAACTAGTTTAATGAGGTACAAGTGACATACCTTTTAAACAATGCTTGATCCTCGCTAGTGTCATCCTTGTAGCTCATTCCTTGAGTTTGCATAATAGTAAGCATGTCTAAGAATCACAAACCAACAAAGAGGGAAAACAAAGATATATGTATTTTGATGAAGTCTATGTATATGATCAATGAATTATACAATAAAAGACGAGATGCTTATATAGGGAAGAAATGTATTACTGTATTAAGTGAATAGAAAGTGGAGAATACAACCCATGGCTTGATGTTGCAAGGTCCCCTTTCGATGGCTCTTTCCTTCAACACACACACCTTTTCTCCAATGCCTTGAATGAAGAATATCTACAATCTGACTTGAAGAACTAAAGAAAATCTCTCAAGCATAATCTAAAGTAGAACTCTCCATACAAATATTAGCATATTCAACCTTAGCCTTTTTCATGAGAGATCCCTCTTTATATAGTGTGAAAGAGAGATGGATGAGGAGATTAGGATGATCCCACCAAATCATAGAAGCGAGTAAGATCCAAACTGATTGGAGGCCACCTCATCTTCTAGAAGATTCCCTTCTAGAACATTCGTGAAATTTGACTTTTCTCGTGATTTAAGTGTCATTGCACCCTATGCACAAGCAACATGCAATGACGTCACAGTCCTCCCCGCAATTCTTCTAGCCCGAGCTCATCCTCACCCGCTGCTATTGTTCAGGTTCCTAAGATTCCTAAGAGTCAAGGAATTACTCCCCCTCTCCCCTCTTCGAAATATAATATCTTGAATCAGTTGGCCAACAACAAAGAAGATGCAACCCTTCTAGACATGGTTGTCGTCCATGAATAGCAGATGCATCTGAAACAATTCATGGAAGGAAAATATTTCGTTGTAGCCAATCTTTCCGAAGA